>CAJPEV010001285.1:29192-70838 GCA_905338385.1 Darwinula stevensoni | reverse complement strand
ACGGGAACATTATGGGTCATTTCCAGGATCCCTCATAATGTCTGGTCCCAGCCTCGCATTCGACCAATTTCATCCTACGTGGCACGTGTGCTATGCAGTTCTAGGAAATGGGTCTAACCCCCCTTTCTCCCTCCCCCAACTCCCCCCCCCCTCCCCCCTACACACACACACACACATGCGAGGAAGTGCGTACCGCGCGAACATCATAATTCTGATTTGCGAGGACGTTGATTTCGCACAATTTTCCGATGTACTGTGATGCCGTTAGCCCTTGCAACGAAGAATGAAGAAATATTTGAAATCGGTGCGACAAATGCAACAAGTACTGTGTTGGTAATAATCAAAGCAGATCACGTACAATGATATCGGAAGTTTCACAATCCCCCCGAGGCCCTAATCCCCTAATCATCGTTGTAAAGACTTTTTTTCCCAGGATGCTTGCTTCATTGAGGAAACAGCACACTTCCTCGACGACGGAGAAGTGAGGGGAGAACTTCTCGGCCTTTGGCTATATGTGATTACCCATGAAAACGCCTTCCCCACACGGAGACGGATCAGTGAGCCCGGGTCAATGAGGACGTGAGGACGAGGGGACGATGAGACAAATCTTCAAGCTAGTTTCATACTATGGCCCATACTGATCCGTGTCATGCTGTTCTTTCTTCTTGTCGAGGACGTCATCGAAAGACATGATGGTATCATGATTGCGTGAGACAGAGAGTCCCATTGTAGCCACGCTACTTCTCAGTGAGATGCGTATTATAATGAAATTATCTCATGACAATCGATGACAGTTGCCATGCAGGGTTCAAAAGTCAAAAATAGGAACATCTGTGAAGATGCACATGCTGACCTTTCAAATATCGTGAATTAGATGCACTGAAAAAGTGTATTTGGAACCTCGAAAACTTCTTCGTCTTATTCATAATTAATGCAATATCATTTTTTATATAAATTATTATCGTCGCATCATAAAAGCATACGTCGTACGTTCTCAAAATTCTCTCGAGCTCTGAGGTGCAAATGGAATAAGAAAATTCGGGCAGCCGCGATCGTTTTCAGTTCAATCCAAGTATCAAATGGAAATTCCACAGTTTCAAATACATATTATTTAATCAGGATATTATTATTGGATCAAATATTTTCAAAACTAAATAGAGTGTGTAACATTTGTAAAATTTGTGAGCTCTAGTTTAAAATAAATTGGTAAAGTTCGAAACAGAAACAGTAATATACCCTCAAACGTGACGAAAGTTCCGCACTGGCGCACAGACACGTACACGGACATCTGGGCGATCGCAAAAGTTGTATCGCATCTTCTGGGCTAAGATACCTTTGCAGAATATGGGAAGAAGGAACTGAAGGAGTTAACATAATTTACATCTATATATTGATAGAAATCTCTTGAAGAGGGGAAATGGGGATTGGAAGGCAGAGACATGGAGCATCTGCGGAATCACTTCATTTCTCGCGTCTTTGGATTCTAACTTCGATACTTTCGCCTGGATGAATAGCGAATAGAAATAATATATTCAATCATCAGCAATAAATCCAAATAGTAATTGTGAGTGTGTGTGGAGGGGGGTGGGGGAGATGCTCGTGACAGTTGACTTTTACGTCATTTTTTAGGGTTTCGCTGCAGAACAGGTCTATAAAAGCATGGATTGCCGCTAAAAAAATGCTACTGGGCTCGACACTTATCACGCAGCACGCTCTTTCGCGTAACAATACCTCGGTCGAGCTTTTCGAGCTGATAAAACTACATTCGACAAAGTCGTTTTTGCTTTACGATTCAACACTTGGCAACGGTGCAAAGGCCAACTTTTATGATTGGTAACCCCCGAAGCGCGGGGGGATTATTAGCCGTTTGCGGAGAGCTTTCCTATGACCATCAAACATAAATGGATTTCATTATACGAGTTACTATGTATACTTTCATCACTAGAACTAAAGAAAATAAGTTTTCCACTTTTTTTTGTCAAGGAGCACATACTGAAACTTCCACCCAGCTTTCGTATTGAGAATTATATCATATTAAAGCGCGAAGAATGCAAATTTTCCACGCACGATGGCCCCTTCACATACCTAAGCATTTGTGTCATTCCCGATCGTTCTGGAGCCGCAAGGGAAACGTCCTCTCGAGTCGGCTCAAGTACGTGAAAACGTTCGGAACCTCCCCATATCCCTTCTTAGGAGCGATTGAATAATAGAGGACGAACGTATAGTCATATCTGCACGCTATCCATGCATGTTCTCATCCATTCGGGCTAGTCTATAGGCTGGTTCTGTAGAAGACAGTTTTCATGAATTATTTTCTCCTTTCCGTTTTCATCATATCGATATCATGCAATTGTAGACCCTATTCTCATTTCCTTTCGAAATAGGAGTTTTTCTTCCAAAAAAAAATGGGCCAATAGCGACATTTTATGCTTGCTGTACTCTTGATATTGTTGTCATTTTTCCTAGATTGTATTAAGTATATGAGTATAATACACCTTATCCAAAACGGAAAATCACGAGACCACGGAAACATTTCAAATTAGGTCTGATTCAGGTTCCGTTTGCGACAGGATTCGACAGGTTTTCGACTGTACAGCCTTCAGAAAGTTTTGCAACAATTTTTCAGGATCGAATTTCTTAGTGTTCGAAGCATCAACACTGATGTTTTCTTAAATTCTTTGTCCGTCTGTCCAAGGGTGAAGACAAAGGCATGAAACGTGACAGAATTGAAATTGTTGGCAAAGAACACGAGGTTTTCAAGTCTTTCTTTCATAACATCCGTGGAAGTCATTAACCCATTCGCTTCCCTAATTGGTCCCACTTTCCTATGCAATTAATTATAATTTTCTAGATGGCACAATCAATTATTTATTTCATGGTCATGTCGGATAAACCATGTATGTAAATTTAAGTCAGTTAGAAAAAGCGCAACAAGCAAGTACAGACTTTCATTGAAGTCCCCGTTTCAACACGGGAAGGATGGCGCTATCGGCAAGTTTTCAAATTTTGAGTTTTCTGACTGATCAGTTGTCTTTTCCATAGGTAATAGTGAATATTATTATTTAGTATCTTAGGTGTTCGAGTTAACACGTATTGCATTTTTAGACGCTTTCATTATTTGGTTTCAGCGTTGCAGCATCTGGGTTTATTGCATGCTCAAGCGGATCCACCGCGACTGGCAGGTAAATAAAACTCTGTAGTTGGAATATGATAGAGGACGTCATGACAACCAGATTCACCATGCTCCAATATCAGAGTGGTATCTACACGAACTTGAAGATGTTCAGCTTGAAAGCAGTTTCGCATTGTTAATGACATAATTCCAAACCAAGCTTAAGTGTTATGCCTAATATGTTCTATTACATTATCAGATGAAATATAATGTGAATAAGTTGTAATAAATTATGAAACCCTGAAAAGAAAACTAATGACAGTAGCGCCAATTATGCTCAGAAAGTCTATTATTTATCAGTGTGCACATTTATATTGAATAGTTAGAGAAATGATGCCGATAAAATTATTATACAGGAAATGTTAAAGTCGGACGACGTATGAAAATATATATGTAAAAAACGTAGGAATGACACCTGAACTCTGGACTATCGATAGAGGAACTTCGTGCGAATAAGCTTTCGGACCAGAACTCTATGACTGTAATGTGTTTCCGTTCGGAGAGGTTCGAAACAAGGAGAAAGCGTGAGAAAGTCAATCCAGCCCAAAGGCAAGAAGAAATAGACCGGTGGCGTCAATTGAGCTCTAAATTATCGAAAATTCCAATTCGGAGTTTGTCTGTGTAAGGGGATGGACTGTTGCAATAAATATAGAAAGGTGTTTCTTACGGGAGCCAAGGCAATATTTCAAAAGGGAGGAACTGATAATGATAGGGTGTGCGATTCCATTTCCAACCTCTCATGAGATATGTGCACCTCCTTCTGACACTCCAGCAAATTGCATTTCTCCTCCTCCTCATCTCCAGCCCTATTCATGCCGCGGGAAACACTAAAGCCTTTCGAAACGAAAAAGACAACTCGCATACATAACTGCACACCGGGGAATTTCTCATTAAGGAAGTCTCCTGCTTCGAAAATGCAAGATTCCCGTTATTTTACATCCTGAAAAGGAATCAGTCCTATTTTAGTTGATTCCAGTGACCCCAGAGTTCGCATGATGACCCGCTGGCAAAAAATCCATGTTATGTATTCATAAAATGAAGAAACATGCAGTCTTCAGTAGGTAAGTCGTTGTGGCGTGTCGGATGTCACGATAGTTGGCAGTAGTCCAATGAGGGTGCAATACGCAGGCATGTAGAAGTTCAACTATTCAGTATGTAATACTTCCACCTCAACAACAGTGGTGTTAGGTCCAAATTTAACAAAGCGAGTTTAAAATGGGCTTTCATCTGATATGTACTGTTGTACTGCGCTCTGTGTAGGAACTCAATTTCTTGTCGAGCTCTGAGGGTTTTTTTATTTGTCCCACCCTGTAACTTCATTAGTGATGTCATAATTCAAAGGTTCGCAAACCTTTTTGCATGCCATTTGGTATTTCCAGACTCATCTTTTTAAATACTATGGAAAGAAGTTAGTCTCTAAGGGTGGATTTTTGAACAGAGCACTATCCGATAATGCAGCTTTATTTACCGGATTTATAATGCATTTTCTCCGAAATAAAGCTGCATTATCGGATTAAAGAAGTTAGTCTCTAAGGGTGGATTTTTGAACAGAGCACTATCCGATAATGCAGCTTTATTTACCGGATTTATAATGCATTTTCTCCAAAATAAAGCTGCATTATCGGATAATGCTCTGTTCAAAAATCCATCCTAAAGCTTAGGTAGAGTATGGAACGCTTTCAGGTATGGATTGCTTTCGGGTTTTGGGAAGTGAAGCTGCAAGAGTTGAGATAGAGGCTGGGGACTCGCGGAAAGCAGGGCACCTTGTGCCAACGGACAAGACACGCAACAGGATGATAGTGGAGAGGGACAAAAAGAGAGGAAAAGAGAGGCAGAGGAAATGTGGGTAATGACATTGCGTGGATTGCATTCATCCATCAAGACATCGAGAGGGAGAGGAAGAGAGAGTAATTCATTAAAGAGTCATACGATCATTTGCTTCATGAAGAGTATATCACTGCAGTCACCTTCACTCGCTTCATTTTCTTCCATCATCGAATCAGATGGATCCCTTCCACATCTCACAATTTGGTCGTTCCCATCTCACCAAGCAGTCTTAAGCGTGTGAATTTCTCATTAATTGTCAAATATTGCCGACTAGAATGGATGATCGTTTTGGCGGTACTTCATATCGGATGATGAGTTGCATGCTTCAAGACATCTTTCAAAAGATTCGTCTTGTCGTTTCTTGGAAGTACGGAGCGGTTCTCGGTGGTAACCAGAGAATTGTATAACTTACATCCATACCGATTATGAGTATTATAATTATAGGAAATTTACCCCTTCAACACAAATCTCAGGGGGCGACCACTCTAATGAAACAATTGCGCAACCAATTTTACCAGAGACTCGAAGCTAGATTTCTATTAATATTCCTGGAATTTAGAGCATTTGAGGAAATACAGACGTAACTGAATTATCAGATGTAGAATTCATGCTAATAATTCCTCGAATATGTATGAGTATAGTGCAGGCTAAATCAAGGTTGTTTTCTACGCAAACTCATCTTCGATTCCCAAATATTTCATGCGTTCTTCGACGCGAACCATGAGCTGAAAGGCGGAAAATGTAACAGTGGCATCTTATTGTTTCGTTCTAAATACTTCAGAGAAGCCAGAAGGAGCGAGATAGGAAGAGATTCTCGATTCGCTTTTATTTTCCAGGCTGGGACGCCGGAATGGGTAGTAAGAGACGTCATTACTCCGGCCCAACCTGTGGAGTCTGCAGACTCGCACAAGAAGGAATCGCATTTTTGAAGAGACGTACCCGTGTTTGCAAAACATTCATCCCCCATTGACACCTTCATTCGGTTTACCCTCGGTGAAGGCTTTCACTGCTTGGAAATTTGGGTCATACCATGCTGTTATGAAGAGGCGGATATTGCTGAAGGCCGTATGCATGAATTAGCTACCCGAATGACCGAGAATTAAAACGAGGCGTGAGTTGTCGACAAGCCATCCTTCTTAAGAAGTATAAAGTATGCTTCTGCTGTTACCTACGCTGCCACATTTATCGGTATTCGGATCTCAACCCACCATGATTCTTATCCAATGAGATTCTCCCTTAGCGATTGCTCAACATTTCTCGCACAAGAACCCTCGTCAGGTTTCAGAATAGGTTCCAGATTTTAGGTTAAGTCATTCGGAACTTCCCCGGCAAAATGTCAGAATTCCACTCAGAAGTGAAATGGGCTGTCGAGTTCCTTACCCTCACTTTTGTCAGTCATCTGATAGTAGATTCTGCTATTTACACTCTGTATATGAGCAAAAGCGATCGAGTCCTAAGCTTCTCCTACTCCTCAAAACTCAGGCAAGTGAAAAAGGGCATTATTTCCATAATATTCTCTCCACTATTTTCACTTGTTCGATGAGGTGGAGTTCTGTTGACCGATTTGTGCGCTCTCTAAGCACTCATACACCTGAATCAGACCTCCACAATTTACCTTTTTCAGAAACGAAAGATATGAACTTTCCTGGCTGTGGGAAGGCAGCAAGCATCTAGATAGACAAATCCCGAGCCCCAGTATCGTAAAGGGAAGGAAGGGTGGCGATGGAAGAGGGGGGAAAGCGGGGCAAGTGAATTAGTGAAAGAGAGTGGGAAGTATTCCTGTGGCAGCAAAGCCTCCGGCAATGTGGGGGCTTGGGATTTTTCTTCTCTAGCCACTTTTGCCCACCCACGACCGGCTCTTTTTTTTTTTTTGAACAAGTATATCAGGTGTGCTTTTTAAATAGACTTCACTATCCAATCACATCAGCACTGCCCACATCTCAAACCAATTGAGGTGCTCCTAGCTTGAGCCTACAATGTACTTTGCTATCTCTGTACGGGGTCCCAAGATCCATTTTGGTCAAGGCTGAAGAAACAAAACTTGTGAAGAGTGCACACTCATGGGTCTTTTCGACTTATGCGAAAAATTGAGAATTCCCTTGCTTCTCTGTGAGCTCATTCCAGTCATGATCGTTTGTAAGATTGATTAGCCCTGAAACAAAAGGCTACCTTATGTGATAAAAAAAATGAATACGGAGCGGAGTAGGAGTGCAGCCGAACAAGGGGTTATCTGGGTACCCGACTTGAGTTTCGTTGCCGTACAATGGCAGCAGATACGATCCAAGGGCCAGTTTTTTTCATTAGCATTTACAATCCCTGACTTCTGAAGAGACAAAAGAAACGGAATTAGCAAGGAAGATGGTGCGACAAGCTGAAGATCAACAGGAAATAATTATATCAGCGTAAAGGTCTCTTTTCTTACGCTGAAAAGTGAAGGACCTTCACATACTTGGTTGCAAAAAAAAGAGCAGGAATTTTTTTAGCTCATACCACCAAAAGCAAGCAACCAACAATACGGAATAGTAAGGTATCGCCCCAGATGATATTTACAAAAAAATCATATCTTCGGAAATGTTGCTTTTCAACAAGGGTAAGGCTTCTTTACATGAAGCAGCAGTACGCAGTGCCATCCAAATTGATAAGCAACTCTTAATCGGACCTCACATTTTTTGGTGCTGTTGATTTGAGTTTGCAATGACACCAATGAGAAATGTATGGACATCATAGCCACGGAAAAGTCCAAGTATCCTCTTACCTCTTACTTTTCACGGGTTCATTGTTTCCTCTTCCTTTGCACTCAGGACATCAATACTAAAAGAGTGCTCATGACATGGGAATTACAAGAGAATTACGGAAAACGCATGAGTACTTCCTGGACACGTCTTCACCATTTCTGGAAACCCTATCATCATTATGATTATGCTTCAACTCAAGGATGGCCAAGAACATGAAATTCTGGATCTGAGAGCCTCAGGGAAGTGTAAAATCGGTGTATTCTGATGAGGGAAAGTTCTGAGAAAGAAATGAATTTCCGGTAAGCTTCATATTCACTTTTGCGTCTTGTAATAGTGAATATCGATCCTAGCGCGTCTTTGACACTTATTCATGCCATATATATGGTACATGTACACTTCACTGTAAATAGGACTGCCTTCTGTCATGGACATACTCATAAACATAGGTCCACACTGTTATTATATGAAGACTCAAGCCAGTTTTGAATATCAATGTCATAAATATATTTCCAGATTGCAAGAGTATGAATGTTGACATTGTTATGCGTACAAGTCTGTCAATCGAAGTATCCAACGTCAGTGAATCTATTTCAATTCCTTCAATCTATTTCAATGAGACGATCTAATCTCATTGCCCTTTCCATGCTTTGAATGCAGTGATTTTACGAATTAGATTCATTTCGATTACTTCCACCAATTTTTTTTTGCCATGAGGCAAGAAACAAGCAAAATGCATAGAAGCACTTCCTCGGGCAAAGGGCTTCAAAAAGAGCAAAGTGGCACAATATAGCGTTTATTGTGTCCTATTGGGGTATTCCAGACGTTAGATCGTGAGAATGAGTATAAGAAAGTGTTAAATAGGAACACATTTATATACGTAGATCTGTCAGTTACCAATGGAGATGGCACCACAACGAATCAACGGGTGATTTTACAATGATCTTACAATTGTATTTCCTCTGAGAAACATTTCGCTCTCTGCGCATTTAAAAGTATGGTACTTCTAACTATTGTACTGCACTGTAAGCATTGATACTTTTCGCTAGTTTTGTGGAACCCTTTATTTGGCACATGTTTTCATGAAATCCATGAACTGATCAGCATTTGGAAGCGTGGCGCAGATGTTCTATTAGACCCATCCAAAGGTCAGTCATTAGCGCTGTTGTAATGAAGAAGCGTTCAGGGATCTTTTTTATCTTTCTTGGTAAATTTTAGCCTCCATCCAAAGCTACCGTGAGATTAGCTACAACCGCGCTGATGAAAGCTTGCAAAAAATTACATCAATAAGTCAAACACGTAAAATTTGCATAAGTACTTAATGCCTTAGACGTACCGTGTGCTCATTAATATGTCACTTTTGGATTACCTGGAAAACTGTATTATGATTCAAACCTCAATTAGACAGTCATGTGACTATGTTCAACATTTGTAACAAAGAAAATAATGGCAATCGCTCAGACTAAAGGGAAAATGTTCCCTGAATTCTCTGGAATAGCCTCCCTCGATCTCCGATTCACATCTGAAGCTTTTCCACGGAAATCTCCTCTGCCCTGTCTATTTACTTTTGCGGCAGGGTGTGGAAGACAGCAATGATGAGAAGTTGCGTAACGTCGTTGCCACCTTCCACACCCAGCAACGAAAGCTTGTTAACAAGGGCAATAGATTTGTTTGCAAGCTGGGTTCAGATGCGCATTCGAGATTAAGGGGAGCAATTCGAGCAGGTTCGATGAGTGATAAGACTTCAGACGAAGTGATAGCTGTCATTTCCGTAGTAACAATACTCGAAATGTGTGATGCAATATGTTCAGTGAGAAAAACCATGCCGTTCCCGCTATATTTGCGAAGCGGATTGGTTTTACTGTGAAAACCCTCACAAGCAGGAGCTCTCATATCAAAGAGGTTCATTTGCTTGAGAACTGTCGTTTTCGGTCCTCTCTGGTCAGAGTAGAATAAATAAGTGAAGGTGGTTCCTCCCGTAGATCTGAGTAGTCGGCTGAAGCAATATGCCGCGCTTGTCAAGTATTGAATTGGGAAATGCTTCCCGAAGTATGGTGCTTCTCGAAGAAATGTCCGTAGTCATTCCTTGCCGGGAAAATGTTATCATTGGCGATAATGTTAAGTAGCCTTAGTTATTTTTAGTTCAGCTCCATGATATTGAAGTGCCTGGAAACGGACGGGGCTCAAAGCACCCATTCCGAGTGTCGCAGATCGGGCGGCTGGTCGGACGAAGGGAAAGAAAACCCTGGACACGTCATGCTCGTTATTTTCATCGTCATACTGCCATCGTGAGAGAGCCGTGGGCGTACCTATAAGGGGAGGAGGGGGGGGGGGAACCCTTTCGATACATGTAGACATACAGCGTCCCAATAACCTACTCTCGATTGGTCATTATTAGCCGACGGCGGACCACAGGTTTCACAACTTCACGCAAATATTCGAAAGAAACATAAAGAGGAATCTGCAGGATTTAATGAGAAAGACTTGTGTAATAAATTTATTTCGCTTTTTCTCGCAACAAGAGTTATTTATAGTGGAATCTGTGAATTTTTAGCAGATACACGTAAGCTCATCATCAAGTTTCCTACTACGGAGCAGAAAAACTATAGGTTTCCATCTTCTTTGTTTAGGTTGCAAGTTTCAAGAACAAATGATTCTACGCGTGCTCGCAATAAAAAGCCCAATGAAAGGCAGTCAGTGGGTAAACGCAAATCGAGTTCTTTCTCAAGGTGCGGCGTACTCATGGTGTACGAGTTGTGTTGTGCAAAAATCTGGTGACTTTTCAAGTTGAAAGCCGTAATCTCGTGCTTGGGTAGTATTGTTCGGTTCTGAATTCTCTATGGGCAAAGTATGCCATTGAATTTTCATGAAATTATCGGCCAGCAGGAGTTCCATGGAGTAACTTACGTTGCAAAATGAAATAAATATGACTTGAAATTGGTCGGGCATATGAGGCAGTATCTGGCAAGCGATAAAGGATGCCGGAGAGGACTGCAGCAATTCCACTGGAGATAGTACATTAACCTATTGGAAAGCGCGTTTTGAAGAAACTAGTGTTTCCCAAAGCATGCACACGTCGTTCAAAAGGACCAGATGCTCCGCTACAATGCTTCGCTTAGGCTACCAAGCACAACACAGAATGTGTGTTACTCTAGAGTTGGGTCAATCATTCGCACAGTCACGTCTTCTTCGCTCAGTTTAGGCAGCGTCCGAGAAAAATCAAATGAACTCAAGCCCTATCCTTGCATGTCAGAGATTCGGCTCCGACTACATCATGAAAGGTTAGACTCCTATTTCTCCTGGGCATGTTTGAGAGCACATTCGACGTCTCAAAAGAGGGTATTTCAAAACATTGCCTGATCTGTGACACTGGTGTACAAAGAACACCATTTTCCTTATGTCTAAAGCTTGATGGCAAAAATTTCTAGCATCGATTTAAAATTAAAATAAAAACATTAAATGAGAGTTTGAATGGAAGGAATAGGATGAAACATGGACCGAGCACGGAAAATGTGAGAAACCCGCAGGCGCCTGCTGACATCTTCAGAGGCTCTTCCTCAAGTTGGGAAGTGTGAGAAACTGACAGTCCTCTTAATGCTATTCTGAAAGAGAGGTATATAATCCGCCCATGTCTGCATGGAGATTATAAAAACTGAGAGCGGGGAGAGAAGAAAGAAAAAGATCCATGAAGATGGAATGCCGGGGCCTTACGAACCCCGAGGGATCTTCCTCGACGTGCTTGGTCGGAGAGTAATCGAGAGCAGCTCCATTTCAATGTTCTCTTTAATCGGAAGCAGCATCATTGCAAGCTAACATGCATGGGAATGGGCCTATCGCAAAAAATTACATTCAACAATTATGGGAGGGACTCTATATAGCGCAATGAAGCCCCTGATTCCTGAAACCTTCCGCTATGATGTGCCAAACGGGTGAGAAGAGACAGATTATAGAGGATGTAAGGGTTCCGAGGGATGCAATAACCAACTTTTTTTCTCGCGTCAGTGGTTTCTGGATGTTCCGTTAATTTAAAAAAAAATTATTCGAAAAAGAAGCTACTGACAATGTTTCACAGCAGCAGGAAATTAAGAGATTCCAGCAGGATCTCCTTTTCTGGAGTTTATGGCCCATGATCACCGAAACACCGTGAAATTTTCGCCCAATATTTATCTTGAGGATGTCGGACGAACCTGGACGCACAAGGGTGAAACATTTTCGTCTAGTGTGTATCATACAAGTTTCGGCGCAAGAAACAGGACGAGTTGAACGAATTGAAGCATGGTTGGCCAGTGTGCGACGACCAATTGTTTGCGACGTGTTCCATCGAATGGAACATGTATCATACATGTGCGATGCACATTTCACGAGAATGTTTCACCGGCGTGCGACCGGCCTACTTGCATTTAGTTGCAAGAAACTTAGTTGTTGGCAAATGACCGGCTTCTGTAGGCATTGGTGAAACTGTCATTTTTTAGCTGCTCTATTGAAAACGAGTTTCAACCGAATTGCATAGTGAATGCATCGAGAAACTGGTTGCCAGCAACGGGAAGAACATCTAAGTCATCCGCTGAGCGATGCAGCCGTAATTCAGTTTCTAATTGAGGCTATGACGATGGCTTTATAACGACGAGGTCCGCCTTTCATCCTCATTATCCAACAATTCCAATGCAGGACCAAGGAAAATTTCCGCAAAATTATTTCTTGGTCTCATTTATCAGTTTTAATTGCGAGGACGAATCCGATTGTTAGCGCACATTAATACACATTACTGCTGAATGCTTAATCTGTCTGATATTATAGCGTGCGCGATTCTTTCAGTCTTAGAGTTGATTTTTTCCCGGTCCTTCAAAAATCGGTGAATTTGCCGAAAGCTCTAATGGGGGGGTTAGCCAAAGTACCAATTGATGCTATAAGAGTGTGGCATGCTAGTCTGGCTCGAAGAAAACAGTGGTTTTAGCTACTATTAAGTTTTATTAACTAAAAAATCTTTGGGGGGGGGGGGGGGGGGTGGGTGGGGGGGGGGGGGGGGGGGGGGGGGGGGGGGGGGAGGAGTGGTTTCAAGCGTATGATTGGACCAAGATATGCCATAGACTAGAACATTAATCTATGGCAAAATCTTATCCGATAAGCTTGAGAGGCTCTAGAACTTTTGGGTCTTGACGTCATTCAAGTACTCCTCTTCTGCAATCAATACTTTTTAAAATTCTTGCGGAAGGAACATCTTCATGAGGCCGGCGTCCAAAAGTAGTAAAAAAGACTTACCGTATGAACTTCCCCCACCTTGCTTTCCCAGCCTATATTGAGACCGACGATTTGCATGCACATCGAGTAAATTTTAAGGATATGACGGCATAATGCTCCCAGATTGATAAGGTCTGAGAACTTACATAAATTAGCTATCGATAGACGAATAGATTAAACGATAAGCTTTCAACACAATAAAATTCATTGACTGGGTGCTCCAAACGCTGATTAATGCTGTCTTCCCTAATGCGCTCACTCACAGACAGGCGTCCGGAATGAGAGCGAACTCCCCAAGGGGACAGGTCGAATTCGTTGCATAGCCGCCTCAATTCTCCTCAGGAAACAAACTTTTTTGTCGTAAAACTTTGATTTCAAATGTGACGTCTGTTGGCTATTGAAAATGCAAAATTATCTTTATCCTATTCAAATAGTTGTCTCCTATCACTATCAAGATTGTTGAGGATGCCCGGATAAAAAGAAAGTATGATACTTATTAAAATGACCGTATGACATCCTTGAACAGAGTGCGTATCATGCGTAACTATGCATAACTGTAAATGCGTCATAAGATTACTAAATGTAAGACTGACGAGAGAATCTGGTCAGCTCCAAGAGGATAAATGGCAAGGCAAAGGAGGATAAGCAAATGGTTTTTTTGGATAGGAGAAACAGTGGGTCTTTACTGGCATTTAGGGTGGATTTTTGAACAGAGAACTATCCGATAATGCTGCTTTATTTCCAGGAAATATCATGTATTTTCCCTGGAATAAAGCTGCATTATCGAATAGTTCTCTGTTCAAAAATCCACCCTTATACTCGAAAAAAAAAACTCACGCGTTATACGCGTAATATTTTTCGTAAAAAATTGTCACTCAATCAAACTTCGTACCCTCCAAAGCGTCCTGCATTTTTCGCCTCAGGTTTCATTCAAAGTTAAGGTGTATCTTAGAGGATTCTAAATTAGGACGCTTGACTGATAAGGTACTACTACTACTGCGGATATTACTGCGGAATACTCATTAACCCGAGCAGAAATAAATGAAATAGAAAGCGGGACACGTCCTGGTGAATGCTTCTGAGACTTTATTAGTTTAAATGCAGTCAGCCGATGATGAAATGCCTCTCAAGTGCAAAATGCGAAGTTGGGCGCAGCATAGGAAATATACCGACGAAAGAAGACATGAGATTTAAAGACATTTATTCATTTACTCGATGTTGAATCATACCGTTAACGCTTACAGGTTTATTCCATCCAGGTGCCTACAATAAAAATTTGACTCGTAAGCATTGAGAAGGGCAGATGCACTCAACGCTTTCGCCGAGTAAGTTGAGTCGAAAAAAGCACGAAGCGAAGGGGCCTCCATCGGTCGGAGGTGATTCCCCGGCCCAGGAAATTACAGGCTTCCTACCTATCTGAGAACATCTTTCACAGATGATAGGGAAGAGAGTGCAACAGAGAGGGAGAAAGAGAGAGAGGGGAAAAAAGTCCATCACAGGTCTCCCTAATTCTTTGGCTTGCATGCACTTGAGTCACGCACCATCACCTGACTGCATTCGCGTGCACACCGCAGCGTCACTGCCGAATAAAATATAGGCCCTGTAGGCCTGAACAAGTAGAGAGGGTGTAGCGTGTTACTCACGTTTTCCCGTTCCGTCGCCTTCTTTTCGTGGCGTAAACTGTGCCCAACGTGTTCATGGCGATCATGTCACTGGATGACTTATTTCCACGCGTTCACATGTCTGGGTGCAATTTGGACTAGCAGGCAGGACATTTCGCAACCTACTGGGGCCCAGCTCTCCTTTTCTATCATGTCAGGTCGCCTCTCGGCCGGCGCACAGACAAGGCACATACATCCATACAGACAGACACACACATACACACATATACGCGCATTTGATTGATAGTTGCTGGAGGAAGGAAAGAGGAGTGGAAGACCGAAGGTAGAGAGGGAGAGAGAGAGGGAGAGAGAGAGGGAGAGAAGGGGGGAGGGGGGGAGAGAAGAAAGTCCCACCCCTCGGGCCTCGGATCCACCAATGCCAGAGCGGGAGTCCTTGCGCCAAACGCAACACTATCACCATCACTGGGGATATGGCGACCCCATGGCCCATGGCCCATGTGCACCCCGTGTCCTTGATAGATTCTCCGACGGAATTTCTTGCTCGTATTTCACGTCCCGGCAGAGTGCTTTTTTTTTTCCTTTTTTTTTTTTTCTTCCTGTGTCCATGGCATTGAAAAATGTCGGAGGAAATTGAACAATATAGAGTGCAACTGGAATGGAGTGAGCGGCTCGATGCGGTGCAGATGAAGTGAATCGGGCAGGGTGAAGAGGTCAAGGTGCACCGGCTCTTCTCGGAGAAGGTAATTTTCAATTCAAGTTCCTTATTTTGAAGATGGATGGGTAGCGGAGAGGAGGATTTGTGCAACTGGAAAATGCTTGAGCCTCGGGGGGATTCATTCGCGGCGCCTTCTCATCGACACACGTCCATCACAACGGATCGCCGCCCATGAAAGGGGTGAAAGGGGGCAACCCGTACGATTAGGCTAGGCTTATGGAGACCATCCCAGGACCGGTACCTTCCATCATATGTACTTTCCTGAATATATATATAAAATCGTGACAATGTTTAATAAACCCCTCGAGCCGGGACGTCTTCGCGCAGGATTTTTTCTCAGCGCACCTGTCCGTCATGGTTTCTTCCCTGGGCAACAGTCATACGGGAGTCGCATCAATCATGAATCGTCCATTATGCTAGAGAACTTTCAGAATTCCCTCGTGTGTGCTACAAGGACAACTCGCCTGCTCTCGGTTCCCCTTCAGTGACTGACATAAACCCGCACTTGAGTCAAATTGTCAGGAAGAAAAACGTAGCCAAGACTTGAGATATCACACAAATGGTGTCTAAAAAAATAACTGGAACACCGATTTGAAATGAAAAAGTGAAACCCATACCTGTGCATTTACCTGGCACTGGTCTCAGTTACTCATGCGTATCTTAAGGTAGTTCAGCTTTTCACATGGTTTACGGAAAAAAATTAATTCATATTGCTCTATCTATAACTTTAATAAATGTTGCATGAAACTCTAGAGAACTGCTCAATCGTGTGTTACTGATCCTGCCTATACAGCATATTCAGTGGCGCAACTAAGCGTGGCATTATGCACGCAGGCTAGGGATCAATATGTCAATAGCAACCTGGAAAAAAGTATATCAAAGGTGGTGTATTTTGTAGACCCTTCGTCTGTATCCTTTAATGCTTGAACACCACTATGCACTGATTTCTTAACAATGGGTGTAATTGTAGACATTCCATGACTTTTTGGAATCTTCAAATAATCTGGCAGGGATATGAAGTTCCCACGTTGCAATGGCAAATAAGTGTAGGCCTAAGGTCTCAACGTAGAATCAATTTGAAGGGTCAAACGTCCTCAGAGAACTACAGTTTGCTCTTATTTCGCTAGGAAGACACGAAAAGACATGAAAAAAAAACTAAACCGGCAGTGCGACCAACGAGCATGGACACAATACAAGGACAATACATTGACAAAAGGGAGACGAAAGCAGTTACGAGAGCTACAGGAATGCTTTACTGTGCTCTATATACATGGAGAATCACATTATCGACAAGACTGTAGTCCTTGAAACTGCCATTGAGGCGAGAATGTTAAACGCTACTTTCTCTTTGTTCCGTGAATCTCCCTCGGACAGAAGCAAGCGAACCTCCTTGCGATTCGCGCGAGCTCCCTCGCGTGGTAATGAATGTCTTCTTTTATTATGCCTTCCGTTGCCGGATATCATAGCTCCTCGTTTCCGATTTTGTGCTCCCTTCAGCATAATGTGATGAATACGGATACACCGAGTCTACTTTCCCAGAAAAAAGAGCATGAGTGAAGAGATGAGAGGGCCAGGCCCGAGAGGTGGAGCATGCTACACGAGGAGGGCCGTCCATCTACGGTAATTTACCTGGGCCCGTCCATTTGTGTATTTTGGAGTGGAATCGGTGGGATTTCATTTGTCATGATTATGAAGAGATAGTGAGTGAGCCATTGAAAGACTGGAGGGAGAGGAAGCGTGACCACGGCCCCGTCACGCAACACAACACGCAACTCTGCATTTTCCACGCGATTCATCTCAATATCAATTCTCATCATCCATCACTTCCACTTCTTAGGCCTACGTCCTGTTCCCGGGCCTCTCAAAGAGCGTCGAGCAGACATGAGGTGACTCCCACAAATTTTGTTTCAGTTCCAGTTCCAGATTCTCAGTCACGCTATTGTGGTTTTTTTTGCGGCATAAACGAAAGAGAATCGAGGAATCGAAGAGAAGTCGCCATCCACCTTCCTCCGTATTTTTCACCTTTCACCTTCTCCCGATGCTCAAGTCACCTCATCCTAAGCAGAGTCATAATGTAGGGTGTGAAAACTATCCCTACGCCCTACGCCTAATATCTCCATTATGACTAGAATTTATGGCGATAGATCATAGACTTGGACTGACTGACACTGGAACTGGTGTCTGTGATGAAACCTATATCGTTCCTATGAAGCGAATAGCTTCAGCTTTCTCCTAAACGCCAGTATCATATTTTTTTCATTTTGATATAGTCCTACATCGACACGGGAAAGAATGATGTTCCCGGAATCACCGCGGGATGAGGCTCTGAAAATATCAACCAGAGAAAAAGGACTAGAAAGTAGGAAGAATATTCATGTTGTCGTCGTCACCTTTTTTTTTCTGCTATCCCCTTTATTTGTGCCCTTAACGATAAAAACGCAGAGTTCTTCATCCCAACCTGCTTTCTCGCTTGAAAATTTTTGAGAAACTATTTTCTATTGCTTCTATTATTTTATATTATATTATTTTCTATAACTTCTATTTTTTTTTTAAATCCCATATGGCACCTTATTTTATCGATATGCTATTTTATCAATTCTGTCCTTGCAGTCGCCTTTGATAAACTTAGTATGATTCCGAGTAGCTAGTTAGCTTCTTTCCTCAGTCCGTAATCCGTTATGACTATTTGCCAATTTGCATTCCCTGAAATGGGCACTCTATAAAGTATGATTGGAAGAGGCTGTCCATTAGAATGCCCCAATGAAAGCCCTTTCGGTGTTGCATCAGCCCTTCACATCTCGAGATCTCATCCGAGTTTCGTCATCGTTAGTCTGCGGAGGGGCGATGTTTTTGCACAGAGACGTATCATCAGAGCTACGTTGACGCCTTTGACATGACATTGATCCTTTCGTCTTTTACAGGCGGGAAATTTCACTGTCTGCCGCATACTGGGATCTATTTTTCTCCACCATCTATCAGAAGTCTTCCCCATCTACGCGACCGATGATGCGTCCATCGCGCTTCTGGAATTTCTAGAACGAAGCATTTAGCCAAGCCAAGGAGGAGAACATTTGACAGCCACAAATAAACACGGGTCGGCACACATCTGCTGCCAGTATCGAGGAAGTGGTGCAAAGTTATCTAACTACATGGGCAAAGACATCATCAAGAGATGGGGTATCGACTTTCACTCGCGCACGTCGGCAAATACAATCTCAGCAGGAGCAGAGCATTTTCTTCATTCAGTGCTTTCGACGGGGACTTCAAAATTTAGTGCAATCACGGAGGAAATTAAATCTTTATCCAAGCGCATTTTTCCGACCAAATGACCTCGTCAAAATGAAGCAAATATTCAGGATCGGAACGATTGAAGCAAGATTTTCCACTCTTCCAGCTTGATTTGAATCCCTAAAACGGACGAAAAGAGTCAGTGGTTCCAAGTCATGTCAACATCTTTAGATCGGTGACCCATGCGAAAAATTAGGTGACCTGATAGGAAAATTCATATCAGTTGCTTCCGCTCTAAAGGCATCCATGACAATGCATTTATCATTTGTTAGATACACCCGACATGGTCAAAATAGCAATTTCCTCCTGACATGAGATGCTAGTGCAACGCAAAAGCTGACTCCAGGAAATATTTTCGTCAAAATAAACGCTTCTTGAGATCTAATCGAAGAAAATAAAGAAAATTGTTGAGTCTTCACCCTTCAAGATAATTTCATGCTTGGAGATGGAATATCTGAAGGGGTTCACTCATTCCTTGAGATTGCCGACTAAGCACCCGAGGCAAAAAGCAAAACACCTATTCTCCAAAAGTGCATGAACCGTCACGGCATACTCCCGTTAGAATGTAGCGTGCAGTACATGTACTTCGTGTACTTCTGTTACAAGTTTGCATAACGGCGTCTAATATGCGTATGAATTAAGACGTAGAGGAGCTGCATTATCCAAAATGTTTCTGCCTCGTCAACTACGACATCCCGAAAATGATGCTGCTGATTCCCTTCAATCACAGCATGAATGACCTTGCCAGGGGGTCATTCTAGGTAAAATACCTGGTTCGATAATTGAGCAGTTCGAACATAGAGAGATCATAAGCCAAGGTGAAGCGTTTTAGCTCGCGTTTTTCGCAATAGCAGAAGTCACACCAGATCCAGTTATGCCAATGAGACAAACCAGAGCCTGTGGTATAGTCAAACGCACTTAGTGCTGCGATGGCCTCAACGCGTCCAGGATTCAAGGGAATCCGGACTTTAATTATTTATTTGTCAGAGACTTCGAAGCGCATTCAAAATTTTATTTCGAATATAAAGATGTCGAGAATTTGCATTTGATGCTGAGGTGCTAAAAAGAAACAATATGGGAAGCCACAGCAATGTGAAAATTTTCTCTAATAGCACCAAATCTCACTCACTTGAGACATGAATCCCCTTCCTCAAATAACGTATAGAAATTTATTTTGGATAGTTTCCTCTTCGATCTCTTCTGCTGTTTTGACTACACCTGAAATCCACTTTACAAAATGCCAGACTTGCACGATGAAAATGCGCGCTTGCGAGGGGGAGCGGGATCATAGCTCAATGAACTAATCCATGCATAAATACATTTTCGGCAGCGATTAACCTATATGAGCAAGCTAAGCCGTGAGGGCTTCCACCTAGGTTACCGTGTTTACAGGTTCTAGTATGCATCGGTTTACTCATTCTGAAGTTGTACAGCCGGTAATCCTACAATCCTACAGTATTCCCCCTATGCCCATCAGCTAGTCTTAATAACTTGACTTATGATAAGGATAGGGATAACGTCAAGAGGAAATTATAGGGATAAGGATTCCAGGGACAATGATAGGGATAGGGATTCCAGGAGACACGGCCTCCTGCAATCCCAGGAGACATGGCCTCTTGGAACCCCAGGAGACATGGCCTCCTGCAATCCCGATTCTCCCCTTCAGCCTGCGTCTGTACTCATTTTTAATTTTTCGTAATGAGAAATGATACTAATACATATATTACTTAACAGAAATAAAACGCATCAAGCTTGGTGACTTTCGTGTTTTTCTTCCTCGGTGCGAATCCGAGGTATATAAGATCTAACAGTGAGGTGATCAGTAGCGGCGTGTGACCTGCAACAGCAGCTAGTCAATGGAGGCAGGGCAGCAATGCCTACCCTGTCTCCGTTGACGAGCTACTACCGCTACAGATCACGAGCCGCCACTCCGGATGATAACTTAGTTTCATCGATAGGACGGTCACGTCTCTTCGCTCAGTGCTGCATCCACCAGGTTTTGCAGAGAGCTGGCGATATGGGTTTTGCCGAGGAAATGACGGCACGTGCCAAAATGTCCACTTTTGAAAGAGTTAACGATTGGTTGAGGTCAGTAAGGGAGAGCACTTCTACAACCGTGTAGATAACGTACATACAGTATACGTAATAGGACTCAACAAAATGGAGTGTTGCTTGTTTTACAAGTCTCCAATACGGAGGTATGAAACCTCTAAACGAAGTTACGTCACGGAATGGCTTGTACTGAAATCTGGGTATAACTAATAACTTTGGTATATGTTAATCCAAGCTTTGAATGGAAGTGAGAAAGACAGGTGGCTGGAGCCTTTCAAGCGAGCAAGCGCCTCATGTTCATCAAAGGCCCTTCGAGGAGTCCTTGCGGAAGAAAAGAGGTCGCTTGGTTAAATTTCGCTCTCCACAGAGAGTGAGCAAGAAAATATTTTGTGTGAAATCTTAATGAAATGAAGTAGGTTTCATTCGAACTCAAGAAAAAAAAAGCAAAGAAACGAATACTTTCGCAATAGCCCCATTCTTGCATTTCAGATGGGTTCTTATAAGCATCGCATTATAAGCACCATTTCATAAATAAGGGTTTTACGATCGTCGGAGAGCCTAAAGGAGTGTTTGCGTTTGCTCGATTGAGTAACCGTGATGCTCACTGTTGGCTGCTCCAGATTCCAGAATTTCCTTCTCGTGTTACTTTCTTATACAAATTGAATTCAGCGAGTGGAAGCCGTAAAGTGTAACTGTGCTGTTTATTGGACCACTCAATGATGGGATTGTCTGGAAATGTGGTAATTATTTTCTTGAGAGTCCAAAACGCCTTCCCCCCCCCCCCCCTGTTTTGACATCCCCCGTTTCACTGATCAATGTACCAGGTTCTTCTCGAGGGAAGGAATCTGCTTCCACGACCACAGCGCAGTTTATTCTTCCAAGCTGTGAGAAGCAAATTGAGATCAGCTTGCGCTACGACTGGAATTGGATTTTGCATGCGCAAATCTGTGCTTGTGCTGCAGCATCGGAAAGAGATGACGCTTACTGGTAATAAAATTGCGCTGAAAGGAGTCTCAGCATCACCCTCGATCATCTTTCGAATCCTACAATTTGGTCACAGGTATTAGAACGCTGTGTTCATTACGATCTTCGTCTGTTGGGGATTTCAAAATGACTTCAAGACCTCCCGAGAAAAATTGGCCTCTTCATAGCCGATCTTGTTGAAGTCGAAGAGGGCTTGAAATATCTACTTTGTGGCAAATTGAGTTCTAAATCTCGTTTTTAGCCCCAATCATTGAAGTCTCTCATTTGCGAGACTGGATGAGATCGGAGATGTTAATGCGTATCTCTTCTGTTCATCCGGTAAGTGTTACTTTGGACCCGAAATATAAGGAAATGAGAGAAAATCCGAAAAAGTCCTCGATTCCAGGAGAGCCGAAATAATTTCAACTGTGACGTCCGGGTAGTCGCAAGTCATGTTTTGCGTTCTCTGCCCTTCCACATTCCCCAAACAACTTGTGAACGTGTCATTTTTTCGCTACGTGCATGATTGCATTCACGAGGCTTTTCGTTCAGAGAATGGAGACATTCGGGTTCTTTATTGCATCACGAGGAGATTCGGTCTCTTCATACCCTCCCGAATGCATTTCATTTTCGCGCTGTCGGTATTAATACAGCATCACTACACAGAGAAGTAACGGGTGATAGAAAAGCTACTTAATAAATTTTATTCAGCATCTCTATGAAGGGTTGAGGTGTCTCCTCAACTTCAAGAAGAAAATATAGGAATTCCTCACGGTAGTATACATAGCATTATGTGGGAACTACGTGAAGGAGAAAATGAATTATCGGGGGAGAGACATGAGGGTTCTCTGGTTTCACGTGGCGTTTTAATGGGTTGATTAATGATCTCTCTCTCTCATTCCCCCACGCCTCCCTCTCGTGCACAGCTCAATCATCACGGAATCATCGGACTCATTTTTGTGCAGGTAGATACGAGTCTAAATCCACATGGATGGGAGGAACGACATCGGGAGCTTCGGGTCGAAAACAGACAGAGATAGAAACTGAGGAAAAGGGAGAGATGGATAGAAGGGACAGTTGGTGAAATTGTGGTTTGAGGCTGAAGGGAGAGGAGAGGGGGGGAAAAGAGCAGCTGTCCAGCCTGGTAACCTATGCTCTCTAATTAGGCCAGGTGTCCCTTGGGCCACATTCACTCTCCATTTCCAGATTACTCACGTCCACACAGGTATCGCCCACTCCATCCATTCATACAGTACATCAAACTCACTTGGACTGTCTGTCCCCCACGTCTCATCAGTGGGAAAGCCTCTGTCTCGTGTGGGAGACCCTCATGAACGGCCGTGCTCCAAACATCGGAGGTCTTCCCATGCGTTTCGTGATACCGACGCCGTTGCGTAGGACTGGATCCGTGCATCGCGTAGGCTTATCCTTTCTGGAAAGAATAAAGGGAGAGAGAGAAGGGAAAAGAAAGCCGGAGGGATTCTGTCGATGACAGAAGATCCATCAATGAATGCATGCCCTATAGGCCCAGGATAATATTCCCCGAAGGCTGGAAAACAAAAACTTTGGTCGGCTTCATTCACCTGTCAGAGGTTTTGATGAACCTAACCCCTCATTTTCTAGACTCTCTTGGATGCGCGCGTGTAATCAGAGGTTCACATCGCACTCTCCCTTGATTACTGTTATACCCGGCTCGGAAAATTGGCGCCTCCCTGTCTCTTTCCCCCTTGCATGTCTGTCTCCCTCTTTCTCCCCTCTGTCTCTCACACTGTCATTGTGTAACAGACCCCGTCAATGTTCATGCTTCCTCAATCCGACGACCCAAGGGCGAATAATTCATCGCAGAAGAAGTTCCTCAGAGGTTTACTCTTCTCTTCTACATCGATCCATCGACCTTTTCGGCATTCAAATTGAATCGGGTATGATCGAGCGTGATGCTTCAATCCGCATAAGGGAGATATTTATTTTATTTAGACTGAGAGCCCTAGGAAGCAGGCGGGAGGGAAAGTAGAACCCTGTGAGTGTTGGCCGAAGGGACTGTCTGTCTGCATTGGTGTCATCTGATAGAAAGGCAGGGGGAGAAGAGAGGAGAGGAGGCAATTTCCTGCAGGTTCACTGGTCGTCGGCGCACAGAGGGCAAGGTGGGCTTTAATGTTGTTATAGGCTGTAATGAGAAGGGGCTAATGGAGGCCCCCTGCATGCTCCTCGCCATAGTAGCCCTATTCATCCAAGTATCCTCGGCCTCGGGCACTTCACCATCCACCGGTCTTCATGAAACTCTTTTTATCTAATTTCATTCCTGATTCCACACAAATTCTTCTCATTCCCTCCCCACTCCCCGAATTGAAAACGGTCAAACCCGTTGTGAAAAAGGTGAGTAAGAATCGAGTGAGGTTGGGCCCACAGACGGAAGAAGGGAAACGATGCATTAGAAGTAGGCAGAAATGATCCTCCGAAGCCTCCGGGACACGGACCCTAATAATTACATCCAAAGTGACGTCATAGGCTGGTTTCCTTCTCTCCCCATCAAGTCTCGGAAAACGCAAGCTCAACGAAAAAGCCACAGTAAACCAAAACATTCTCACAATTTACATACTCGGCAAACCTTCCTCGCCGCGTTGGATATAATATCCGTGATGATACCCTGACATGGTACGAACAATCACCTGCTGTACATTTTCAGAAAATATTTTATTACTGGGATGTCATTCTTCCAAACGAATAAATATAGTACCACCACTGTTGAGACCTAAGTGAACAGCACGATATTTTTCGAAAGTTCCTACTTGTTGCGAAGTGAGAGAAAATGAAAAATTTGCTGAAAATATCCACCATCCATTTGACTGATATGGACGTGTGCATCGGTAAGAATTTTCACGAAATCTGTACGTAAAATATTCTACGATTGAGGACCGCGACTACAAAGGTTGAATAAAGCCGAGGATGCTGGCCACCAGATCTGGCTACGAACAATGGATGTTACGATTGAACAACTCTTTTTTTTTTTAACTTAAAAAACCTCCCAATGTAGAAGTTCGCTTGGGAAGAGGTTTCCAGACAGCACCTGATTGTCTCTCTCCTCCTCTCTCCATGTGGGAACTGACAGGATATGTGCCATGGGGCCGGTCTCAAAATCCCACGCCTGGCAAGCAAATCATCCTGACTTAATTCGAGACATTGACCACCAACGGAGGTGAATCGAGCTCCGATGAAACTTGAACAAGCGTGTGAATCGTCTGCATTGAGCAGTGAGCAAGGGTCTGAACGAAACAGGAAGTATCGAATATTGCTGACCTTTGGAAACGGAATGGGATGCCCTGAAATAAAATCTACTTCGACTTCGAATCGAACTTCGACAATCTTATTGGTGGACTTGTGTCCTATTGACAGTATTCCTTTTTTGGGACAAACTCCAAAAAAAAGCGTTTATTCATATCCAAGTGTAGATCTAGTACTGGCTGCACTGAGAATTACGCCGAGTGAAGTGCTGAGGCGCTGACTTTCCTCAAGACAAGGGTAGCCCTTCATGGAATATCAAGAACTGAAAAAGTAGAGAAATGGCAGAAGAGAGACCAAATTGTGAATTCGACTTATGCTCTAGAATAAAATTTATCGGACCAATTTCGGTACAAAATGGCTTGAACTTTCCTACATATTGTTCATCAATGTCAAGTACTGGAACACCGAGTGCAGTATAATAGTCTTGGAGCTGAAACTTATGACTTGATCTATGATGAACATGTCGTACTTCTGGGAGGTAACTGGTTAGGGTTTGAAATACTGGCGTTTGCAGGGCCATCCACAACAACAAGAACGAATTGAAAAATAAACACAGTCACGGTGGTCAGATTGTATCGAATGGATCTCTTCGGAATGAAGCATCGCTCCATGCTTATCTCTCGAGATACCAAGTAGGTTATTAGAATAAGCTCCAAAAAAATTACAAAAAGGCGCAATTTTTTCTTCTTTCAGAGTTCTTCTCCGCAAACGCATTAAAAGTGCATTAAAATACGGAATTTAATGTGGATAACGTTCTCAAAGAGAACGGTGCGTCCTCTAAATCCTGTCCAAAAGAGGTTCACGTGGATCCGTGACCCTTTCAAGATCCCGACATGTGCACATAAAGTAACGTGGCATCTTCATTTCAATTTTCTCTCGGTTCATGAATCCCACGACCTTCTAATTGGTAAGGACACTGACAACATTTGCTGGATCTCATTTCTTTTTGACTTGGATAAACACGAGTCTTCCCAGAATGCTTTCTAGTGTGCTTCCTCCTACAAGAAAGTGAGGCTCGTAGGTACAAAGTCTGTTTCCGACTCCAGTCCGGCCAATCTGCTGGAAGCTTGGATTATTGTCCCTCGTGATGATCCCACAGTGGTCGTGTAGGTTTGCTTCATCCTCAAAATGTGCTCATCTTCTGATTAAAATTGGGTTTTTCATCTCAGTTGCAAAGACACGCGTAGAGAATTTCAACTTCAAGAAAATGACCCTTTCTCCATTGTCGAATCGCTCCTGGGGATTGTGGAGTGAAGGACCCAAGGACCCAAGGACCCAAGGACCCAAGGACCCACCCTGGGCGGAATTCAGCTTAGCGGATTCACCGCACGCATGGGGCGCGCCCAAAAGGCTTTGGAAATGTGAAAATAAACGCATCTATCACCACTAAGCTATCTGAGATGAGGGGTATATGGACCTATGTCGATGGGATCATTCGAGTACAATGGATCATAATATTGACAAAGCAAAACATTATACTTCTCGAGAAATAAAATAAAAAATCGGGAAAACTCGACACTGAAACCCTTAGGTACAAAACTAAAAAAGATTCGCGTGTTAAGAACAGGATTTTTGTGCCATAACAGCAGAGAAGTCAGTCGCGTAAGTCAGATGTAAAGATATCGTAAACATGCTAAACGTGCCAAACATGCCTTTATTCTTTATTAATCGGCATCGGTTCATTGGCATCCTAAGCATGCATCCTCCCTTTCCAATCTTCAAAGCTTTCATCTAGAAACTGTCGAACATTGAACCGTCAATGAGTAACACCAGCATGTGATCTGCAACCAGAAACATAAAATACAATAGACATTCAACTTTTCTATGCCGAGAAAAGCGTAAAAGAGACAAGACAACCATCGTTATGTTGGGATAACCTACATGAGTATGTGCGAAAGAATGGGTCGCGACCCCCCACGGGGCTCCTGAAAGGGTCACAGATGGTCTCACAGAAGTTACAGTGGGATCGGAAAGACTCCAGAAATATTTTTTCTTTTCTTGGTCTCACCAACGCAGTCGAAGCTTCATGACCACGTTTATATCTTCCCCAGAAATTTATTATAAATATTTTTGCCAAAACAAACACAAGAAATTCTTTCGGGGAATATTCCGGAGAGCTGTTCATCAAGTGCTGACGTGATACTCAAGTGAATATTGAGCTAAAGTTCTAGCGCTTGTGGCTCTCAACGTGATGCTAACTTTAATTTTTGCTAGTTCGGAAGCTAATGAGTTCATAAATGCGACTTTTAAAATAAATTTAGGCAATATTTAGATTGTATTTCCCCTTTCAAATTTATATGTCGAACTGCTTTCTGATCCCAAGTTTTATGGATCAGATTTATCTCATTTTTCAGCGACCTGAAAACTGAGGACCGCGATTTGTTGGCCTCCGTGAAACGGAGTCCAAAAACTCAAAATGTTCGAGAATCCCCTACCCATATCGTGTAAATTTGGGCAACTAGCTTTTGCCTCACCCTGTATGTATGTATGTCCTTGCAATAAGATTCGTACTGCAAGAGAGCCCTTTCCCATGCATATTCCCACCCTCACGACTCACGTTCGCGTTCACGCAGGAAGTCCATAATTGGTGTACCCCCTTCCTTCCCTTTCATCTCGTCGAATACTGAGTTTTTTCTGCAAGTGTCCAGTACTTTAGGAGATGTGAATGTATTTGGGGATCTGCTGTTTGCTGTATTTGATGGCCATGAAACACAGTTGATGCTGCAGCTGAGGCCACTGCCTCGGTCCGGACGAATCAGATACTGTTGGGCTTCTTTCGTATGGACAATGTTTCTGTTATGGGTCGAAATGGCAGACTTGAAAATAGCTCACAGTGAAGAACTAACCTCATCGGAACAAATAAGGTGGATATTGATTTACCTCCCTTTAGGGGTGTCTACGATCGCCTAATGCCGAAAATACTAAATAAGAATCATGAGGTAAATTTATGGCAAAAACTCCAGGACCAATTTTGACGAATGGGGCATGGTGGACTTCTTTTATCCTTTCCGCAAGAGTTAAGATGGCAAAGAATAATTTTTAAACTAACGAATGATATTTTCACAAAGAGAATGCACACATAAAAAACGCGCTAAAGTGCCTGAAAATGTGTATATATTCAATACATGGATCTCCCACTGGCTACAGTTATCCATCGGGGCAGATACGAGATACGTATGGACTTCTGTCGATGTGATCGTTCAAATGCAGTGCATCCAAATATTGGAAATAAATTTCAATTACTTAAGAACTGAAAATACTTTCCACTTAGACCTGACTTATTCTTCCGCACCCCTCACCATATGTAGGCCTATGCAATCACGAGGCAGAATTGGAAAACGGTTCTTGCGATTAACATTCTAAACCGATTTGAGAAAAATGAGCTTCATGGTATCGTGGCGGTCTGGACCCATAGTCATAAACGGAACCTAACAGAACCCATCTCCACATGCACAACATGGGTGTACCTGTAAGCACGACCAGATTCATTGATGTCGCTGCTGGTGATCTCGGGATAATATTTCCCCCCCTGACTTCCCCATCTTGAAGCCACACGAAATTTATGAGCTTCAGGACCGGGCAGCTTCTAAAATTATGCTGATAACCAAACTTCTGCTGGAGCAAAATCACGACGAGAATAAGGATTTTGCTATAGGTGAAGACTAATCCGAGAAGTCTTTATGCCATTGAAATTATTCTTTTCGAATTTCCAGTCCATCGGATCGGCACTTCATTTGTGATTGTTAATGTACTGTGAGTGTAACGAAAGAGGAACTACTGGAAGGCTTGAGGCTACTGGAGAACTCTTCGCTCACACCTGAGTATCGTGTTCGTGGATTCATGATCTGATGTCGCTGCATGTCGGTACGATTTCGGTCGGCGAAAATTGCGAGGCTAATCTTCGTCAACCGAGGTGATTCCTTTTACGTCAACGATGACCACGGCCAGACGAAAACGGAAGTTCATGACGAGACGACTAAAACCAGGGCCGTAATTACCCCGTGTGACGCCCCTGGGCAGGACATCATGCATGCGCTCCCCTTCCCATCCCTCCGTGGGCGAATATGCATCCCTATTTCCCCCCCCCTCCGATGCGCTTTTCCCCCCTCGCGTCTACCGGTCCTCCCCTCACTTAAATTATCTGCTCAACTATCGTTACCCAGTTGGAGAGAATTTGAAACGACTCAACCCGATCGTCATCCTGTTATTAACGCATACAGTGGAATACTTCCGATCTCATCGGGACTGAATATATACTGGGTACCGCATTGCACTGTATTGTGTCATGTAACTATGGTTCCGCGCGGGAATCACACGGTACACTGATCACGAGTCTCAGACAGGGGTTTAAGCCATGCTTGATGACGTGCAAATTCGTCTTAAGTGATCGTTGTTCGCAAGATGTACCACGATGATGATGCACTAGTCTAGATACAATCATTTCTCATCTGAATATCAGAAAGACGCAACCAGCAGGGGACTTAGAACTAGAAGAGTACTTCCTTTTCCTTAAGACGAAGCATGCCAACCTTTGATGGGAGCGCATTAGCGGTGGCTCGTGGGAGTAAAATCGGTTAATGAGCTTCGCAATTGATAGAAATTCGCTATCGATGAGCACCTGCTTCCGAAGAGGCACGCGCCGAAGAGAGGACGGTTAAAAGCTCGTTTCATTTCGGGAATTCGCTTTGACTTGAAATGATCGAAATCAAAAGCGGATTCCAGGTCTCCGTTTAAGATTTGGGGGAACAATTGAGGCGCATCCCGTCTCGATGGAAAAGTATCGGTCCGACTAAGCACTCGACTTAAGAGTTTCGAAACTGTCGCAACGGAATGACATCAAGTTGAGATTCTCATGATGCCGAGTATCGATATTATGTGGCAAACCTGTCATAAAGGTCCATCGATTTTTTTCAGTCTTGATTGTAGCAGAGATTATTGCATTTCAATTGATCATTGATCGATTGTGTCTCCCACAGATGTCCTCTACAAATTTGAGATACTTAATGGAAATCTCTTAGTCGTATAGAAATGTGCATAGCCTCGAAAAAAAATTTCGAATGCCTTTCTTTCCCTCGCTGGATGAGGTGCTACTAGAGCGCTTTCTTTTCATTAAGAAATCAAGGATATTCTCAAATATTTGAGAGCCCTCCATTCCGTTTTATTCCTTCCCCCTTGTTCTGTTTTCGAACAACTTTTTTCTTTCTCTCTTCGCCCTTTTTCTCCCTGTTTCCAGTTTCTTTCTTTGTTTCCTTCCTTCCCCTCTCGGCTCCCTATTCCCTGATTAGTGCTTCTGGACGAGAGGCCCTTATCAGGGAAAGGGGAGCCTTGCCCACCCTTGCCCACCCTTGCCCACCCTTGCCCACCCATATTTAAGGCCCCGACAAAAGCTGACAAAAAAAATCGTTACAACGAAAATTTGTCGAACCTGAAATTTTGGTTTGCCCTGAAAGCCAAATCACAAGCAGACCTCAGTCGAGAAGGCTCTAATATTAATTTTCATGTGCTTTTTATGGTTGTTGCTATTTTTTTTGCCTCTGGATCCCTAGCTCGTCGAAGAGCTGGGGATCAATACGTAATACGCGGAGAACCATAAAAAGTAACTCAGTGAAAAATTAATGCGAAAGGAAAACCATCGGTGATAGATAAGCACAGTTTCCTGCAATAGGAGAAAAAATATATTCCGCATATACGTATTTGCCAAGTTGGAGCGATTGCTGTTAGTCTTTGAAAAGCTATGTTTCCAATGACTGACCCCCGCTCGAATATCATAAAGGTGTCGCCACTCAGAATTCCACGGTCTGTCACATCTGGAATTTTGGCCCATGCTTCGATTCGCATCTGTAGCTCCTTGAGAGTGGAGCGAAATTCCAGTTGTGGCAGACGGAGCAATCGATGAGTTGCGACATCGACTCCTCGCTTGTCTTCGAGATGGGGCAGTCATTGCAAACACCGCTTTTTATAGACATACTGCCGTTGTTTCAAAGAGTACGTGCAGAATTAATTTCCTTTTGCAGGTAACTGCATTTATCTATTACCAATGGTTTTCACTGGCTCACTTTTTTTTGGCTCACGGTGTGGAAAGAAGAAACACCCTTTCGAAATTTCGAGTGAGCTGGTGTGAACGTCACTATTTTGACCAAGTGAAGGGGGCTCCATATAGCCCCAATATGGGGAGCACTATTTCCCTCAGTGGTCAGTGTCCGCCAGGAATACCAAAAGGATTCCTTCTTTCGAGCATTGCACTCTAGCAATGCTCCAAAGTGTTCAATATTTGAGCTCGAGGCTTGAGGGTTCCAATAGGGAATGTGAGGAACCAAGGAAGTCTCTCTGCCTGAGGGATGAGACCTCTTTTGTTTGGCTCTAGTCCTATCCGGATGTGGAAAAGTGTGATGGATCAGGCTTTTATCATGCAACACAGAATGTATGCAAAGGCATGGAAATGAGATCTCCCCCATTGATGGGTATTTAGCGTGCTCTCCACCTGGCACTCTGGAAATTACTTAATGAGTTTATTAAGACTCATCACTGGCTCATTATCCAAGCCAATCAGGATAAAGAGGACATAACCGAGTTACTTTTTTCTTGCCCTGTGTCAATAGGAAGCGTGCCAGTTTCCCACGCTCTTTTTCTCGTTTTCTCCATGATAGATTGCTTCTTGATTAGCGAGATCCTTTCTGCACGTTGGGGAAAGATTGGAACTGTTACGGAACTTAAAGGTCAGACACATTCTGCTTGGCATGGCATGATGGCACATTCTCAGTGCTCTGCAGATAAATATGAAAACCGTGAAAGATATGAAGCCGATATGTACTATCTCCTCGTACAGGAGGCTGCTTCCAGCTCCAGTACCCTCAAGAACTTTAGTGCTTAACTTTTAGGCACAAAAAGTGAGAGACGTGTGATTATTTTGGCAGCCCTTGCCCCCTTGCCTTGCCAGGTACACCGAGGTCTGAGCTTACATATCGTTCACGTGGACATTTGGGAGATGGATGGCAGCATTTCCTCTCATAACTCTTATGAAACCATGGATGGAGAAACGAGTGATGACATAACACATCTCTTGGTTCCGTTGTTTCCATTTGTCCTGGAGCATGTGAAGCAGTCCAAGTAATTAAGTGGGGTCTCTTTTCTCCGACTGAGCGTGACGATACGATGCCGCGGAAATGATCACAGATCCTGAATATTATACGACCAAGCAGGATGGTGAAGGACAAAAATCAACAATATAAGATCTCGCCTTTTTAGAAAGACTCAGTAAGAGGATAGAGCCTTGTTTGAGTTATGCGATTCATTTTCATTTTAACTCGATCCCCTGGCTTCAGCGGCAGGTTTTTTTTTCTTTCTTTCTTATCGATACACACGCGACTCCTAAAAACCATTTTTGACCAGTTCCATCCTCAGACTTAGCACCTAGACTCAGAATTTCTCAATCCTCACCAATATCTGGTCTAGAATCCTCTGTGTTCTTACCGCACTCTAGTTTTCTTGGCATCAGAGAAATGAGACTTTGAGAAAAAGTGATGCCAATCCCGAGCGCCTATGAAGCCTTTCTCGCTTCCGCCCTTCCCTGGCCCTCAATCCCGGTCACACCTTTCCGGGAATATCCTTAGATTACTTATAGTCACCATCCCTCTTCAAATATGCTCTCCGTGGAATTCATACCAGAACTCACTGGAATTTTTAAACCTCGGAATGAGTATTTAAGAATTTCCCATTTATAGTTTGCATGCTATCAAACGACAAAAGCAGCGCCTCGGGTAGTTTCAGAGGTATTACTAGTATAATTGATAGCTTGCCACCTCAAAATGTATTTATCTGTACTTAACAGCTTGACACGTTATATCTCTCCTCATCGACCGACATATGTGGGAATCCATGTCATATGAATCTGACGTTACTGGTGTGCTGGAGGTACTGTTGCCCGCCTAAATTAGGACAGCGTCCTGAGTTATAGCAGTACTTGTCGAAAATCCACGTTCTGAGTCATAAAAAAGTTTTGCAATTCATGCCTCATTTTCTCATAAGTCTTGCTGTGATAAATTATACCCGAGGGTATACTTTACTGACGATCTCTTGAATTGTCGGAGAGAAAGTGAATTTGAAACTTCTAAATCAGCAGTAGTCTTGAGTAGATTCACCTCGAAAGATTCACCAGTAACGCAACCTTTCATCGATCCATCATTCGTGCGACCAGAGTCTTCTTCCGAGATCGAACTAAGGTTTCGCAAGAATGTGACTTTAAATTCGCAAACAATAATACATGGGTCCCACCGTTCTATCATTGAATGCTCAGTGACCGAAGCATTTTTACGGAATGTTCTCTCTTGTGTTTTAAGACGGGGAGTTATTTGATCGCATTCAAAGTCTGCGTGCAGGACAGGCACATCAAAACTGCTGAAATCAGACTCAAAGAAAGTATTTAGCAAAGGGACGAAAATGCATTCCGTTAAAAATCGGCTATTGCCCTCCCATATGCAAAACAGTACAATACCCAGAACAGCGCTAGAACTTTTTTTCCCACAGAGGAGCGGTTGGGTCATGTTATCGATCATGGGCTGCTTTCATTTCTATAGTTGCTGACAACAAAAGAAAATGCATCGGCCCGCGAGACTACTTCTTCGAGAGCGGAAAATGATGGGAACACGGTACGGCCTCGGTCTGGCACATACACGGGATCTCCTCGACCAGATGTCTTCGCTGAGAACGTGTGTGTCGTTTCCTTCTATTTGAGATCCTAGGCGAATGGTCAGATTTGAGGTGTTTCGGAAATCTTACATGCCAGAACCCTGGAAGAAGATGGGAAGTTCCGTCGGTTCGCTTCTCGGCCGGAGACCCTGTCTGCCTCTTCGTGTGCCTGTCCGATATCGCAAGAAACAGGATCTCTGTTCAAAGCCCACGAATCGCTCGATTCGACGATGGAGTGGAGAGGCGTCAGAACCGGTGAAAACCCTCAGCCGAGCAGAAGCCCCAGGCAGCAGCCGGGAACTTCTCCAAATCTCCAAGCTTCTTGTCGACACAACGAGACTCTCAAATAAAAGCATATTTTTTCAGAACAGGCGAAGTTTCTCTCGCTTCACTTAACGCTGACGTTGCAGTGGCGACCAGTCGCTCTTCGAGTGTCGTTCTCCGACACCGATCTTTCCTTCGATTCCTGTTCATCGACGGTTCGACGAGACGATGCAGCTCCACGAGAGGCGCAATCTACATTCGAAAACATCAAAGGCTGCATTCTCGTCTTGCAACAATTGTAGGAATTTAGGAATCCCAACAATTTTGCGAATAGTGTACCAACGGGTGAGAGCCACAATCGCGTAGCTGTTGCCCATAGTCTCCAAGAACCTATTCTCACGAGGACCCACAAAACGGCGGCCACCTGCCGCGAATTTATTAAATGCGCCAATTCACCGTTCAGGCTACGGACATCAGTTAATTTAGAGATATTTTCCGGCAGAGAGATAGAATCAAAACTGCGCGGCTGGAGTCCGCCATTCAGTTTGCATGGATTCTTATGAAAGATTCCAATGGGCATTACACGTTTCCTTGGCTGCTTTCACGGTGTGGATTCAGCTATCTTAGCAATGAAGCAAAGGTTGCGAGAAATGCTGAAAGAGACTCGGACTGAATTCTGGCTTGTACTTAGCCTAGGGTGGGCCAAGCATGACCTAAACACCTGCTCGTATCAAGGACAGAGACTTCCAGGATTTTCCTATTTATTCATCTTAGTAAGATGTACTGAAATGTTTCCCTAAACTTTGAGGCTCATAATAGCAATCTGTGGTATGAATGAGTCTATCCTATCATCTGAGATTCCCATCCGTCGAAGTGAACCGTTCATCCCCCATATTTAGGCGGAATACTCCTGCTGATAAATTGCAGAAATAAGCATATGCTTCTTTTTCGATATTCTATCATGAAAAAGCCAAGGATTCAGAATAGGTATTTGAAGGACTACCGTCCTCTAATAAATTACACGATTGCATCACCCCATCGTCATCCAAGCGGAAATTTTTATCGACGAAAGTCATGACTTTTCGGATGGAAGCATTGCAAAGTACGATGCTTCTTAAACGTTAATGCTGATGCCCGATGTACAGGAATCTGCTCATCGTGACTTCCGAGATCGAAATGACCTAATTGAAATGGAAAAATTCGTTCGAATGAGATGAATGGGCATTTAGCCCACCGGCAACGGAAGACATGGCTTCCGCAGCTTTTTCAGTTTTCCCATTCTCCTCTCGCGAGATGTCCATCCTCCTCGATTCGCTGGTATATTGGGATGGAGAAGAGAGGAAATTCGGGGCTGAGGCAGCCTACGGCATGAACACACGCGACGACCCCCGACTGTGCAGAAAGCAGTCGAGCCGACGGGGCCAAAGGTCTTAATTCTCGCTACCGACACCCCATCGGTAGCCGAGGAAAAGAACGGAAAACAACAGTCTTCGAGGAAAAGGACGCGTGACGATGTGCTATACGGCATCAAATAAATGCGAAACGAAATCCTCTTTCGTTTCTATCCAACGACGAAGAAACGGGATGAGGTTTCCCTGGGTCGTACCAAAAGGATCCGAACGCTCACGATAGGAATCACGGCGCGACCGAGCTCCGAGGCTTACTCCAGGTAGAAGCGATAAAGACTTTATGAATCGAGGTAATTTTCGTCGTAGCGCGAACTAATATACAGAGGAATTACTGCTTCGGCACAGTTACTATCATCAAATTTTGAATGACTGTTTATGGAAAATAAGAGAGCCAAATTTAGTTCCTCAACACTATCAGCCTTGTCGGAATTGGCTAACTGGAAGAATGCCTTTCGTATGCATGAGACTTTCGAATCTCCATGCGTACGAAGTTCCTTCGCGAACTTCAGGTTGGATCTAATTTGATCAGAAGTGAAGTCTTTCTCCAGCTCCAGGTTCAGCAATACCTGGCTACTTTTTCTAAAGAAGCTTTTTGAACTGTATGAAAGTAAGGGGTATCCATCCACTATGAAACTCGGTCATTCAAAACATGTAGAAACCCATCCTCTCTACGATGAGATTCATACGTGCCGATTTCTTAATATCTATGAAGTCGAATCCCGAGCTTTCGACAGGAAAAACTCAACTAACCCGTTTTGCCGACGTTATTTCCGATTCTGGTCGTATTTCGAGCCGCAAGGAATCACTGTCGTCGGTCGCGGAATGAAAACCTCTTCTAGGGACACCACATCTGGGTGGAAAATCCATTTCCATGCTGCAGAAGTTTCAGTATTCATATGTAAGGAACGATAGAGAAAACGAGAAACCCCTCAGAGGTGTCGTCCAAAACGACTTTTAGCACATCTTTATGGCTTTGTAGATAGACATCGCCTTCTGCTCTGTCTGGCACAGGGTTCCTTCGTCAACGTCCTTTTCAACGATGGTCTCAAAGGCAGCTCCCTGAGATGCTCCGAAGTCCATATGGTATGCATTATTGCGCTATTGTATTATTTTATGTGCATTATTAAACTTCGCAAGTGGCCACTCTTTAGTCCCAATGCAGGTCACTTTGTATGGGGTATGTTGGAAGAAAACTTAGGTGGAACGTGAGGAAGCCATGCAGGAAAGCCATGCAGGAAAGCCATGCCGGGAAGCCATGCCCTTCGGCTCATTGCGGCGCGCAATTAGACAGTGGCACGCTCGATACCAGGCCATTATCGACTAGAATTGAAGGAAATATAGAGTTTTTGTATTAGGGAAATAATGAGAAATCATATTTCATTCAGAAGGATGTTTCTGTATCATTGGGTGCCAGTGCAACGGGTTTACACCTTTTAGGGAATTTCCTTTTATTTGGGGCCATCCTGTTAAGTGAAAAAGTAGGCCTACTTACCAAGACTAAATGCTCACTACTGCTGCCTCCAGTACTTAGTACTCCACGAACTCTCAGTCACACCTCCGCACTAAAACCTTGTCTGGTATCGCCTAGGGCTCTGATGACGGTTGAAATATGTAACGGGAAATCGGAACCCCATATTTCATGATGCGATCGCTATCTGAGAAGCTGGTCACGCCGGAGCTCATCGAAGAAGCGTTTAGTTGGCAAGGAGCCGTGTGAAGATTCCTACTTCTCTGCGATTTACGATAGTTCAACTTTGAAACGCATTTGAGGCAACGCTTTTTGTTTAACTTGGCAGAAATCTTTCTCATTCGTCTGAGAAGTCAGATGAATGAGAATGAAGAGAATAAAAGCAGAAAAACTTGAGGTTATATATATATATATTTAATATGCTGGGATCCTTTTCCCTCGACAGACTGTAGTATTGTATGAAACTCGCATCCTGTTTCCGCTGGAGCCAACCCCTTTCCCAAATCGACTCGAAAGCCGCCCCGAGGAAACCAGAGACACAGTAAAACATTACCCGGACGACTTCGTTTTTTTTTGTTATTCGATGATTGGTCCTCGAGCAATACTTTCGTTATAAATGATGACCATTATATCGGTTTGTCCTCATTTCCTGCGGGGAACGTAATGACGCACTGTTCCGTCGAGGTACCAAAATGACTCACAACATAACTTCCTTTGATGAACTCCCTTTCCTCTCTCAGCTTCCTTTCCTTCGATGAACGCCCTTTCTTCTGTCAACTTGACTTCCTTCGATGAACCTCCCTTTCCTCTCTCATTTGAACTCGATCGCGCCTCCTTTAAGTAAAAGCATTTTCGGTTCCATCCGTCCGTGACGAATGGATGGAATGTGGCCCATGGACGGGAACGATATGGAAAATTTTCATCGTCTAAAGCTGCACCTTCGCTAGAAATCGAGACAGTAAGAAATATTCTCTTATGAAATGGATTGGGAGCGTAATTATAACGTCACACGAAGCCATTTATTTGGAAAGAGTTCATCGTGTTGCCATCTAATGGGGAAATCGATGTCGAGCGTGCCGTCATTAATGTCTCAGGATTTGGAAAACGGAACCTTCCTGCGAAAGTAGGCACTGTTCCCCCTTCCCTTGGAAGCGCTTCAATTTGGTCCCCCATAGAAATAAAGACTCAACCGCTACCGTGGTCTCCCCGTACTTATGGAAAGACTGTGGAGTAAAAATAATGGACCACGTATTCCAGTTTCGCAATCTATTCATATATTCTTCTGAAGACTGCAGGGACTTAGATGCATGATCGAATAAAATTAGTTTATAAGGGTGTATATCGAAAAAAAAAATTTCCATTGGACTCGGCACCTATGCGCGAATTTCCGGGACCGGGGCGTTTCATAGAAATCCGATTCACCGATAGATTCGTTTTACAGAGAAGTTGCTTCGCCGTTTTAGCCAGGATGGTCGTTTCGTGGAAAGTCGTTCACGAGACAAGGACTGTTAGCACCGACCCAGCAGAAGGTCTTTCGGCCGTCAAGGCTCAAAGATGTCACTTTCAGAATCGGGAATGGCGACGGTACCCTTCGTGATTTCGGTAATGGAATTAGTAACTTCGAAACGTGGATGAATTAACTCATCGATTGCCATTGTCTGTGACATGTTATGGCTCTGTCGACCACATGTGGATGACATGTGGATGACATGTGGAGGACATGTGGAGAGTCAGCGTCTTAAAGGTGGGAGGCTATATGTTTAATGCAAACAAGAGAAGAAAGAACGGAAGAGCATATCATCGTCGCATTCGTGAGATGTGCTCTGTGACTGCTTCTACGGTTGGAATGGACTTCGTAAAACCGCCATCTGAATTTCACGATCGTGTTCTCGACAGAGGAGAAGTGAGAAAAACGAAGTTGCCCTTGAACGAAAAACGAACGAAGAAAAACGAGAAAAACGAAGAAGTGAGAAAAACCATCGGTTCTTCTCACCATCACCAACTTCTCTCGACTTTTAAAAGCTATATTGAAAAAGGTTTAAAATTAAAAGGCTTCACGGTGCGAGGCTTTTATTCTCAAAAGCAGACACCGGGGATACTTGTACTGCGAAACGGTACTGTTTTTAGGAAAGTCATTCGGCGAACAGGTCTCTTCTGTGAAACGTCTTTAACCCGAATTTCTCATTCATCCAGGAAGGAGTGGAAGGGGGTTAGTTATGCATGTGTGCAACACTGTGCACATGTCTGGTTCGATCCATTTCCTTTCGCTGTCAAAAGGCGGCTGCTGAGAAAAGATTTTCGGTCTCTCATCTAAGGACGGCTTTCGATTCTGTTACCACAAAGAGGAGTGACCCCAAAGATAAATTTAGAAGACAATAGTAGCCACTAAATGGAATAACTGAGGGACCAACAAATTCTGTCAATGCCTGTAATCGAAAATAGTTTTTCATTACAGTACAGTATCTCGTATATAAAAAAATATATATATTTTTAAAGCTCTCATGACTTTATTTTGCATTGGCATGCATCCTGTACAGTATGAGGTTGAATGGACTTTTTGCCGTACAAAATAATAAGTCGTACGCATAAGTCCTATGCCTGTCTGCAAGCATTTGCATATGCAGTGCGTGGAGTTTGACCACGATCGAACCATTCAACCCATATTTTTTGTCTTCTTAAAAATAAAAACCTCATTCTTGGTACTATTTCATCCCATTTCTTCGATAAGTCTCATCCGTTTACGTGGATTATTACATTAACCGATATTCTATCATCCGATGTTGCTTACGATGGTCCCTCGTTGAGAAATGATCTGGACCCTCTGGCACTCTCCAGGGTGGCCCACGTAAAAGAGACTGTTAGAAATTAGGATGTGGAAGCTGTCCTCCCTCCGCTCTGATTGCCACCCGTCGGGTGACCAATCGCAGAACGCCTTTCCTTGCCTTACACTGTTTCTGGATTCAATTCGTACCCCCTAAAGGAGAGCTTCCATCGATTGCAGATAGTGACACCTTACACATGGGTAGTTTTGTTCATCACCTGTCGAAGAGGAACCTCTGGAAATTGTGTTTTCTCCATTCTCCACCATAGGAGGGAGGTAGGAATTCGATCCGGAAACAGGGTAAAGCCGCCGCAAACGGTTTTTCCTTCGAAATCGACTTGATAAACGTGAAGACAAGATACGCTGTTCATTTGCGCAGGTGGAAGGGGAAAAGGTGTGAGGAGGGACGAGATACGTTCGAGCGAAGAGGGAGCATTCTGGAGCGAATTAAAAATGCCGTGAGCGGTTCCATGAACTGTATCCATCGGTACTCCGTCGAAGTTTGCGATGCAGAAATTAGTGGCAAAATGGCGATCAGAATACTCAGATCAGAGACTGTGGCGAGTACAAGATTCGAACGTGCGCCTAGTGTTCGTGCGGAAGAGGCTACGGCTGACCGAGGCCACTTCGCGTGGGTCATCCCGTATCATGTGGTTTATTCTATCATGGGGTATTCTGTTAAGCGTTTCCATTCTACTAATATTTGCCTTCTTTCGTCCTGTGTGGTCGATCTGTACTCTCGGAAGATGTGTATCGATGAACGTGAGGACGGCCCAAATGACAGTAGGGAGAACCCTCGAGGCGCAATGCATGGGACCGTAAGGAGTCGAGACGGTCTGAACTCCACATCGTCGTATGCAGTTATTTTTTTCAGAGAGTCTTTCAAAGTATGGACGGATCGAGAATAGACATAATGAGAGCAGGCAGCTGGGGAAGTGACGGCCGAGACGTTAGGTATCTCGGGAAGGTTAAGTGGATTCGGCGCCTGTGGAAGAGGGAGTCATGTAGACGGAAGGGGGAGAAATCCCATTTCTTTCCTCTCTGAGACGCATAATTGCTTGGGTTCGCACGATGCAGATGCTTGTATCGCGTCGAATAAACCGATGGAAGTTATTGGAACCGATGCAGTCGACGATCGATCGATCGAGGCCGGCTACCGAATCACCGAGAAGATGTTAAAATATCGATGGTCGTGCCGAAACGCAGCTGGTACTGCTGACTCGAACGAGGACGCAGCCAGTCACTTCACCGTCGTCGAGTCGACGGACGGAAAGAGAAACTTTTCGGGAACGAGGCTTCTTCCTTCGCCTGTCTCGGGCCACCCTTTTTTCGGAAAGACCCCAACGGCCGCAATTCTTCGTCACACGACCGATTCATTTTATCCCGAGGTGGAAAAAAAGGGGTCGCGTAGCGGCCGGAAGGCTAGGACTTGCCGTCCCGTGACGGAGGACGAAAAGAGCAAAACGAGCCGGAGGCGACACAAGCGCGTTTCCCTCTATACGTCAGAGAAAATACTGTCTCCTTTCATGATCTCCCCAACAGATGGCCGTTCCGGCAGCCGATGCCCGCAGTGCGAAAATCCTTTCGAAACCCACAGAAGGATCCATCGTGACGCATCGTCCCAAAGTGGATGCGTTCTGCAGAAATTTCCACTGCTCTCGAAATTATATGGGAATTCTGAGGCCGGTCGTGAAGGTATATATTAAAGGTGCGGAAGGATGTCGCCGTGATGATGACACATCTGCCATTTCGTGCAGGGGATTTCAACGCCTTCGAGTCTTGCTTCCTTCCGTATCGGGATGTAAGTGAAATTCACACGATCACTCGCAAGATTTTGAACGTCTACCGTTTTCCCGACTTGTAGATGGAAGGGGGGGGGATGGTTGATGGGGTGGAACCTGATCGCGAAAACGTGAAAACGAAAGCGCGAGTGTCACTCCCTCTCTCACACTCGCCTATAAGAAGACGTACGTAAATTGTGAATTAGCTCTGGGCGTGACAGGAGAGAAAAATGGTGTCAGGTAGCATCTCGAGATCTTTGATGAGCTCGCGATCAGGCTTCGATCCCCCCCCTTCCCCCCCCCCCCCCCCCCCCCCCCCCCCCCCCCCCC
>CAJPEV010001285.1:11390-29187 GCA_905338385.1 Darwinula stevensoni | reverse complement strand
CCCACCCCCCCCCCCCCCCCCCCCCCCCCCCCCCCCTTTCCCCCTCCCCTCTTCGCGCTTCCCGTGTTCGTCCACAAGAGAGCGTGCGTGGGCCAGCTTTAGAACCGCAAGCAACGATGTAGTCCGACTGCATCGTTGCTTCGTTGCTTTCCCGTTGTTTTCATCGAAACGAATGCTTGTTGGGCCAGAGACCGAGAAACGAATTCGACTGGATTCCCATAGCTAGCTTTGAAATGGAGTCGACCGACTCGCAGAGCTGGGCAAAATACAGTTGCCTGAGTATTTAAATACAAAATACAAATACTTGAGAAAAAATGTGCTTCAAATACAAAATACAAATACGTATTTTCAAAATGCAGTTGAAAATACAGAAATTTTCTAGTTTACATGTCTTTTTTGGCCAAAGATCAGAAAGCTTTTAAATCTTCAGACTATTGGCCTTCAACAACACATGTTTCTCGAAGCTCTCATCTCATTGATCTTCTTTTGGGGGATAAAATCATTCCTGCATGAGAGAAAAGTCTATCTACAGGGGCTGAAGAGGGGATGGAAGCATTGTACTTGATGAACAGCTGTTAGGAGTTGCACCGAACTAATTTCAAAGTATTTTGTCAAATGTATTTCAAAATACATTTCTTGCAGAATATTGTATTTCAAGTACAAATACATTTTGTGATATGTATTGAAATACAAAATACCTCAAATGTATTGAAATGTGTATTTAAAATACAAGTATTTTAAATATTGCCCACTTCTGCCGACTCGGAAGGAATGGCGTCACTGATTTGCCTTCGGGAGTGTCACTCGCCCGAGAGGAACTCGGGATTCACTAGGAGACACTAGGAGACGCTGGGGGACGCTGGGGGACGCTAGGGGACGCTGGGGGACATTGGGGGACGCCCTATTTCATCGAATGTGTAGTCCTTTTGCAGGACCGTTCCTCGATGAGCCTCGATGGGATAAAACGAGGCACGTACGTGCTGTAGGCGTAATCGGCGACAACCCACAGTCATTCAAATCTTTAATGCTGTCTCCGGAACGTTCCAACCGTTTTTATCCTCTTTCTGTTTAAACCGGACGCGATCGGACTATAAAATATACACAGTTTAAAAGCGAGTTAACCACTCCAAAGGCCGGAATCGGGAAACCCTCTCGTGCCTTCGTTACGCTGCCGCCGCATCACTCGACCTTCTCTACGGGAATAGTCACACTGAATGCGTAAGTTGGGAATTCGCTCATCCCGCCGTTGGAGAATCTCACTCTCCGAGATCCCTTTCGCTGCTCCTAATGTATTTCCGTGCACAATGCGAGATCGTTATGCGTCCATTGCAGCTATACTTTTGAATATTTTATTCGGTACTTTTCATTTTTGCCTTCGCAATCGGGTGAAGAATCACATCGCGAAGAGCAGGTGAACTCTGATCACGTCTTCGTTAGAGGGGGAGAGAGAGAGAGAGAGAGAGAGAGGATTCCCATATTGTGTAGCAATGCAAACGAAAAGTCTAGGTTTCCTTAACCACTGTTGAGAGCGTATGTGAAAAAAAAAATTAGTTGGAGGAAATTCTGATACGCACGCGTCACTCCACTCTCGACTGGAGAAGCAAACTCGTCCGTGACTTTCAACGAGCTCTATTTTCGAGCCTCCATATTTTAAGGGAAAGTGTATTTTCACATTCCACATCTCCGGGACGCAGTTGAACGAAACGATTCGAGTCCGTCGGTGACTCCGTCGCAATCGGCTCTATAGTTCTGTCTCTCGGTTGAGATTTTCATACCGCTATCGACATCATGGAGAACTCGGTACCCCGGCAGTTTTTTGTCCTCGAGACAGCATATTCGACAGTTCCGATGAAACCTTTTCGTACCTCCTGATAAATCCGTTGGAACGTGATTTGCTAAAATCGATTCAATTGGATTAGTTCTGCAATGGGTTTCGTAGCGCTGTATTTTGGCGCTCGATGTCCATATAATCCAGACACGTTATGGGACGAGTTCTTCAGATGCGACTTTTTTCGGGCCATTCGGTGAAAGTTTTACCTGTTGCACACTCGGGTAACTTGTTTTTGAGTGCCCCGGAACTCGAGACATCGACCGGAGAGGGTTTCACTCTCCATCCTTTTCGCAACCACGTCCTCCCAAAAATGTCACGTACTGGCTTTCGATTCTCGGAAGAAAGTCTGACGCAAACACGTCGACAGATGAACTCGCCGAGTCTCTTTAGGAAACGTGGACGAGGTCTCTTCCCCCGCGAAGGACCTCTAGAGTCGACCGAGCGAACATTTTCATCGGACGGGAATAGAGTGAATGTTTCCAGCTGTTTTTGCGGTTACGCTCTCCCTCGGGAGGGGCGGAATCCCTCCCTCCCCACCGATGACCATGCCTCCCTCCCCACCGATGACCATGCCTCCCTCCCTACCGATGACCAAGCCTCCCTCCCCACCGATGACCATGCCTCCCAAGCATCCAGGATGCTCCAGCGGCATCAATAAAACCAGGTGGCCGCGAAGCGAGAACGACGTCTTCGAATGAAAAGTTTCCCACAGAGCAATCGATAAAACAAGTTAAAATGATCAAGAAATGTGGTAGTCCCGAAATATGATCCGAAAATTGAAAAATGAAGGTAAAGTGCTAACTTAAGTGAGATCTGGCAGCCCTGAATAACGCCATCGCGTGCGGGTCGGCATGCCTTCATGCATTCATGCAGCTCGTCCATGATGGCACCCATGAGCCACCCTCGGTAAATACACTTTGTCTATGGATCTCACACGGAAAACCACATGCTGTGTTTTCGTTCCCTCTACCTGGATATACGAGTATACTAGATGAGCCTTTCATGCAGGAAAAAAAAAAGCCCAAAACTGCCTGTCTGTCCCGTTGCTCTGTGTATGTGGTCTAAAAATGAAGAACATGATGGTCGAGTGTCCGAAGTATCGTACCGGTACATGCAAGACGTTCTCATCAAGACATCTAAAGACTTTATCTGTATCTCGATGATTCTTCTAACGATTGGAGTCCCTCGCAGATGCTGCACACTCCGATCAGGAGTGATCTGCGTGATTTTCCGTACTTCAAGTACTAACTATTCCAAAGTTTCCAAATGGTATGGCTGTTCTTTAACGATCATCTCTTCCGTCCTCATTGTGTCGAATCGTCCTTCACTTTCATTGTCGTTTTAAGTTTGTCGCTGCAGAAGTATATTTTCTCTTCACAGTGATCAAAAGCCTTAATAAACGAGATGGGGAGGGGGGGGGGGACGTCAAGGAAACTCATCGACGGTTTATTTCGTCGATGTTCATGCGTCTGTCGTTAAAAATGAGCCACTTCACTCATGCGATGCTGTTCACAATCGCCATTCGAGCAGTTCGTCCGGCGTGTTCCTCGTCGATCGCACATGTGCGTCCGTTTTTCAAGCGATCTACCAGTTTCGCACGCATTTAGCCGTCATGCGGCCGGATCCGTACGATGCAATCATTCTTGCACGGGTGCGCGATGGTTTCCCACCCTCTGCACCGAGAAAACGTATGACAGCTCGATGCTCCTCATGCGTGCAAGTCACTAATGGGGCCGCCATCTCATCGCTGCTGTCGCGAGCGCCAACTATAGGGGAAACACTCAAACTCAACTCCAGTGGCCATCATCGGAATTTTAGGTGCCGGTTAGTCTTAAAATATGCATGTAAATATGCAGGGAAAGAACCAAAATATGCTTGAAAATGTTTTAAAAATATGAAGAAAGCTTACACCTTCTAATCCATAATTAATTCATTAGAAATGGGGTGTAGTAGTGAACTTTTTAGTATTTTTTCCAAGAAATGGGGGAAAAAGAAAACCTTTTGCAAAGTCGGCAATTTTGATGCTTTTTTGATAGAAATTAGACGAAATATGTATGAATATGCAGACAGATCCATAATTATTCTTAATCATGCAGCAAACGTCAAATTATGGATTTTTATGTGCTTTTAAAATGGCACCAATTGCTTTCTCTCCAAGAAGTATGTGCTTCTATCTGGGTGTTGTGTTCCTATAATGCTGGAGGGAAAATGTGCATTTGCATAAAAATCCGCTCCCCAGTTATGATAATTAGAGGGCTCATTATACACACGGTCCACCTCCATGTTTGTATAGACTGCTTGACTCGTGCGCAAAATATTATCACTTTGCCCAAGGACTTCCCCTCGTTTGTCTATGTTTATCCGGAGCATATACCTTTTATTTTTTTAGATCGTGCTAAGTGGATTCCGTGGTTTACTTGTTGGCTTTGCCCTAGCCCGTTCGCGGCGAGAAGCCATACGAGTTCACCTCGGCTGATCTCGTTTATGCTCGAAATTATTTCAAATATCGTCTAAAAGGGAAATGTCCAGGTCCCTCTATGGAGATCCATTGCAAGAAAAAATCAGCGCTGATAAAGGCAGGAGAATACGCGGACGAACAGACGCACGTTGGAAACTGAAATTTCTTGCACCGGGAAATTCCAGGAAGGTGAAAATCGTTGTAACGGAGTTCCCCTGCAGTCCCCTATTGCGCGTTTTTCATTCGCTGCACTTTTCGCCTGTACGAGCTTCTCCTGCATCGAGTTATTTCCATGCACCGAATGGGGATGCAGTCGGGCGTTTCATCCGGCACATTTCGACTCGATCTCGGTCGCCCTCGTCGCGCCAACCCGAAGGACAGTTCACGGTCGGCGCAATTCTCACGGCTTTATCCGGCTACGACGTAAATCGATTGTTGCACCCGAGAAGGCGACACGGTATATTTGGACGCGATGATGCGAGTGCATGACTCCGTCGATCGATGCAAGAGTGGAGGAAAAAAAGGGAAGTCTCGAGCGAAGTCATCCATCACATTTTCAAAGTTCTCGTCCAGACTTCGCGACGTTAGAGGGAGGAATTCCAAACCAAGAACGGAAGGGCAATTTTGCGAAGGGAATTAAAGCGTTCGTCTCTCCGGCGACCGTTGTTTCTCGTGATTTTTCCACGGACCCACTTCTCATCCGTAGGGAAATGGTGGCTACTCTCGAGATGTTGTCGGAGAAAGAACCCGCATCTTCGAATCGACAAATGAAAACGACAAAGAGGAATACGTTGCCTGATCGTTGTTCGTGCTGCTAACGACGCCGTGAGGAAGAAACCGCTAAGACTCGAATCCCCCTTCAAACTTTCGAAGAAACGAACGGCAGACCCCTCCTTTCGCTTTATCGACTCGAGGTAACTTTACGAAAACTTGTTTCTCGAGAGAGCTTCAAAGAACATGTGGTTTTCATCGATGATACGAGCCTGCATTTATTTCTCCAGCAATTACGGACGGTCTCTAATCTGTTCACCGTGCATGAAGGAGGAGGTGGATACTCGACCGTGAAGGAGGTGGATACTCGACCGTAAAAGAGGTGGATACTCGACCAAAAAGGAGGTGGATACTCGACCGTAAGGGAGATGGATCCTCGACGAGGAAGGACGATGACGGCAACAACGAGTGCCGAGCATGGACTAAGCATCGTTGGAATAGAGAACCTCTGCAACGGAAGCTTCAAACTCATTTATGAAAGACGGAAAGTCCTTTTCCTTCTGATTAAGCGGGACGTTAAACCTTTCTGGAGCCCGAGTAGAAGGGTTAGGCGCCCAAAGACGATCCGAATACCACGTAAATAGTGCAAGAATTCTCGCCTGGTCTCGACCGGCTCACTTTCAATTCTAAACGGAGTATCAGTGGAGTGAGAGAGGTGGTCCCTGCAGATCCGATTTTTGGCGCGAGCGACCCCCCGCGCCAAAGCGTCAAATACCAGTCTAATGCATTCGTTCGTTCCTTGACGAGATCGAAAACGCAATAAGAATAACTACAGTATCGACGCTATTGGCAACCGCGTTTGGAGTCGAAAGCGATGGAACCGAAACGAGACAGCAGGTGAATGATCGGGGGGAGGTTCAAAGGAAGGGTGAATGCGAAAGAGAAGGTACGTTTTTCATTTCATGCTCAACAACTCATTTCGAGAATCACGCCCTCCACATTTCGATATAATAGAAAAATTTATGAGGAGAAATGAAATCTCCACGAAGAGCCATTACATGGGAGATATAGGATGTTCCTGAATGCCACGCAATTATATCTCTGCGATGGGTGTGGGTGGAAATGTCGATACGGTGTTCTCATCGTTGCACAATCGCACGAAACTGTGTTAACAAATGAATAGAGCATATTTCCAACATCTTCAAGAGGAAGTGAATGAAGCTGGCAAAAAAAATAAATCTTTAAACGTTAAAATTTTTTTTGGAAATTCTCACTTGCGTTATTTTATTAACTCTGCAGCTCCATGGTCAATTTCTTGTCCCGAGTTTTTAAAACATAAAAAAAAATATTTTTATCATTATGTACTCACAACCAACGTGCCAACAGTCTCAGGAAGATCTCGCGTATACTTAAGTGGAGTCGTTTCTGAACTTTCCTCAAATTCTCTGACTTCACAGCTGAGAAATGGAGTTCTATGTTCAAAGTGGCAGCTTTCTCTTCGAAAACGGAGAAATAAAAAAAATCAGTTCTGAGAGGGGAACTCGCGAAAATATTTCACTCATTATATTAGGATATTTCTGAAATAGTTCCTGCTATCAAAAGGAAAGTTGAACACATCTACAGGATTGCTAGACGAGTTCTCTCCCTTTACCCATTTCGGTCCCGAATTGGATTGAGAGACACTCTCTAAACATTTTGTATGATCACGTTTTCATGACGAAATTCTTAAGTTCCGGGAGCACCACCCACATGATGTTTTGTTGCCCGAGGATCGCTTATCTTCTCGAGGCAAATCTTGCCTGCCAAATGACGGAGCAGACCTCTTCCAAACTACGAGTGGAATTTTGAACAGAAAACTATCCAATAATGTTGCTTTATTTCCGGGAAATATCACGTATTTTACTTGGAATAAAGCTACATTATCGGATAGTTCTCTGTTCAAAAATGCACCCAACATCTTGCAACTATCCCGTATCTTGCTCCATGCGATTTCTTCCTCTTTCCAGAAATAAAGAAAAATTCGAGAGGAGAGAGACGTCTGAGGGTTGACGATTTCATCGGATGAAGAGCTCAACAGATAATGAGTACATCGAAAAGGATTTGGATGGCTCGAAGGTATCTCTCATTCAGTGTCATAAATGTGGCGGAAACCGTGCGACTAATACATTTCAGTAGGGGAGAGGAACTTCAAACGGGTATAAAAATGCAGGGTGACCTACATTTAGGTCATTCTTTTTTATTGCATTGCTGCATCCGTACTAATTGAGAGGTGTTCGTGCAGTTTGGAGGATCACACTTCTTTTAATGCCACTCTTCTTTATCATATGTAATTTATTTCAAGAAAATGCAACAGGTAGTTCTGACAACAATTCGTTCTGGCGTGAGGAAAAAATCCTTATTTTTATGAAATTCTCAAGGAAGAGCGTTTCTAAAGCTTTGACATCGATAACCATAATAAAGTTAGGATTGAAATGATCCATAATGATAGGAAGCGATCGTGGATGCAAGCTGCCTCGATGAGGTTCTTGCAGTGAGTGGCCGGTGTTAAGCCAAGCGAGAGGATGCCGAGTGGCGTGATGGGTGAGAACCACCAGGTCTCGGAACGACGCATTCGGATCGAGAGATCTGAAGCCCCTTGGTTCCGACGCGTCTCCCCCATGACCCCCGACGAGACTTCCGGTAAGAATCCTCCGATCGAAACGACCGGCATGAGACCAGTCCGCCGGCTTCGCACAAGGTGGACGAAAGACATCGTGAAGCTTTGCCACTCTTTGCCTTTCGCGTACATCCCGTACCAAAGTTCGCACTTATTACACCGTTCCTCCAAAACCCATTTTGTTGTATTCGAAATGGAGGTGAGGTATGAGGGCTACGCAGATGAGACTCCTGGAGAATTAGTTTCAATAGCAATATTTCTCCTTCAAATTCGATGAACGCTTCTTGATTAGAAGCAATCAAATGAAAATAAAATTTTTTTGGCTCATTCAGTATAACGTGCCTGAGCCATTGGGTTGGGATTTTCCAAGACCAGTCCTGGAACTTCGTGAAATGCCCTTCGTATATCGGCTCAAGAATAGCCGAAGGGTAAGAATGTTCGCGAAATTATAGGCTCTTCCACGATCATCCGGTTAAAAAAGTTGCTGCACTATTATTAGTCACGCTTCTTGAAATGCCAATGAGACCTTCTCGATCACGAATTCATTGAGGATGCAGGATCCAGATATCGGCAGAATATTTCCCTCCGTCGAGTTTAAAGCAGGGTCTTCGCTAAAATAATGACGCAGATTTCGTCATCTTGTGTTGAGGTACTCGACGAAGGAAACCCCTCGCGCTTTTTTTGTTTTTTCCTTCGTTTTCAGGAAATGTGGGACGAAAGTATGACCGGTGGACGAACGCGTAGTTCTCGTTCCCAATTTCTTATTTCAGACCATAACTGAGGATCGCCATCGCAACAGCATTTATTTATAACTGGACGGTATGCCCAGTAAGAAAGAAAACTTGAGTCTCAACAAATATTTCAGCGAGCTCGTCTCGCTATAGGGGAGCTCGGTATCAAGCAGTCGATGCTTCATTTTCAACTTAAGAAATCAATGGCGAATTTTACGATTCGATATTAATATCTTGTTCGAAACTCCGAAGTGTTTCATCTGAATGAGGGTTTCGCACAGGTCATCAACATCACTTCTGTGCATCTGTGGATGAGCAATGCAAAATCCACATGGTAGGTTTTCATGATGAAAATTCCAGAAAGATGATGAAATTGAGAGACCTCTTGCTCCACTACAGCACAGATGAATCATGAAATTGTGCGTTCGTGATACGCATCCTGTTTCCTCGGATTCAAAGAAATCGGGGAGGAAATCTCGAAAGTAAGGATAGCGTCGACTTTAGCATAACCGGCTTCTGAAGCGACTGGGTCATACATCATCTGCCGAACATGCGTACTTCACCATTAGTACCTCTTTACCATGCCCTTATCGCATTTCAGCAGCCTCGAAAGGAACAGTTTTTCACAATAATTTCCTTGTGAATTGGATGTCATTTCTCTTACATATGATGTGTTTAGGGTTTCTGCGTTAGCACGCAGTCGGTTGCCAACGAAGAACCATCGAAAATACACGTGTCATCTTGCAAGGATCTTTCCTTGTCCACTCGTCTTTCCTTCGCTTCCACGATTCCCGATCCATTTTGTAGATAAGGGATTCGGCGGCGTGGTATGGAGGTACGGAAGAAGCATGGGGATGCCAAGAGGGAGGAAGTCGAAAGAGAGCCTCTCCCTCCCCGCTTGACATCGCAGCCATGCCTCAACGTCTGGAAGGCGGGGCGAGGGGCGGGACCACATCATTCCCTCTGAATTATCGCTAATGAAACTTCCAGATTTATCCCCTCTCACGGATAGAAATGGATTTATTGGATATGAAAAACAAAGCCTAATTACTGGCTTTTAATTGGAGACCGGGAATTTATGGCGCAGTTCTGCAGCGATAAGCGGTGTGGAAGGAAGACTCTCTTCCTTCGGTTCTCGTATAAGCCCTAATATATCTCTCTGCTATATTACGAGTGTCCGGGAAAACAGGAGACTTTAAATCTATTCCATGCATACCCTGTCTCCTTACGAAAAAGTAGGAAAGATGAGGGATGACAGCGATGGAAAAGCGGCCGAAACGTCCCCAACGTGCTGCTAACGAGTCATGCTCAAGACAATCTTCAAAGAAAAAAAAAGGAGGAAATATTAAGGCATTAGGGCTCCTTTTCTATGTTCCGACACGGGAAGAATTGGCCAATCTTTTTCGTTTCTTTCATGAGTCTAAACTTAAGACGTCCATAGCCTAAATTTATCCTCGAATCTCCCAACCCTGATGAAGATAAAGATATACGGTGGACTTACTTGTCAGAGATAATGTTGTGCTGTAAGAGACATTGGTCATGCTTAGCCGCCTTCCCTTCACATAGAGGAGACTGCAGCATCATACTAGAAGCATAATTATTTGAGCATAAATATAATCTCCATGAGACCCATTTTATAAAGGCGGGCTCTTCGACTTATTTGTGCAGTATTCCATGGAATGAGGGCCTCCCGTTGTCCAATTACCACACCAAAGTCGCACGAGAGTGAGTGTTCCATGTTTTCAAATATGGCGGCTTCCATGGAGGATTGGCTCTCATTGCTAGAATCAAAGACTCCGTTCACGATCTGGTGCCCATCATGATGCAAGTCTTTCTGATTAAAATATTTTTTCAAATATGAAAACGGTATTGTACAAAACGAATCCCGTCTTCGTGACGAGCTACGGAGAGGTGATTGGAAATGGAAATTAACAAATATATAAGGGATCTGCTAAAGGAAATAAGCTCTTTTATGAAATAATTGGAAGGGAATTTCATCGTTTCCTCTTGGAAAGAGCTTCAAATTTCATTGAAAAAAATGTGAGCGCCTTGATAAAGTAAAAACCTATTAAATTCTGAGAGAATTGTATCAAATATAGTGGATCCAAAAGAATGTGTGTATACACGGTATTAGTGTGTGCACAGCTGCGGCATGGCTGTGGCATCCACGATATCGCGTATATTCACCGATGCCATCTCTCTATTGCATATTTAGATTAACTATATGGTATGGGGTGGACAAAAGTCACAAAAAAATTTAATTCCTATGGGAGAATCGTTACGTGGAGAAAGCTCTCCTGAATAAATAAATTAAAATAGTAATTTTTTGCTAACTAGACTGAGGAGATTGGTCACTGTCTGGTCCATCTCTTCGATTGTTGCAACGTATGATCATGTGCTGCCGGCATTTTATTTTCCAAAAGCGTAAAGCTAGTAAAGAAGCTGTCTGATTTAAGCCTTTTTATTGAAGAAGATGAAGACAGCTCACAGCTTCACAGCTGGAGCTTCTGTGAACCTCTTCCAGCATATCTTTCCAGACCATGTCATATTCTTCATTGGAAATCGAGAACGGCCCCACCCTCTGCCAGTTCGTCTCCTTTCAAATATTTTCTCTAGGGATATCTTAATGAGAGGATTTACAGTCAGAGGCCCTAGGATTTCCATCCGAACCGAGGAACGTTCCGCAAAAAATGGTCCAGAACGTCGTTAAGAGCATGATGAGAAAAGCACGGACTGTCCAAATGGTGTGGAGAGTTCATCTTTCCATCATCATGCGTCTCCAGTCATTTCAAAATTATCTCAAGGTGTTCAATTTACTGCTCAAATATTTCGATCTTTGTTATGCTATATTTTTTTTAAAATGAATGTGTACTTTTCTTCGCACCAATCCTACTTCATATGAAAATAAGCACACCCTATTCACATCATTTTCTTATAAATTTCAGTACATCCCATAGAAGCGATGGAGTGTTTCGCTTTGGTCTGTGTTATACATGATCATGCATATCGGACCTTGCAACACACCATGAGGACAAATGTAACGTCCTGCTGCTCCTTCCTCTCGAACGATAAAAGAGATAAAAACATTCAAGCCCATTTTCTTAAGAACTCATACCTTGAAAAAGTACTACATTGTTTGGTAGCGTTTGGTCGAATGCTATCATCAATTCCCAAAGGGTATCATTTTCTTAAATCACGAAGAGTGTTCACGGTCACATCGTGGCCACGGATGGTCAGTCATTGAAAACCGCTGATGACGACACATTCTACTTGGAAGACAGGATTCACGGAAGGATACCCACAGAAAAATGAAACGACTATTAATGCATGCGGCGAATTCCTCATTCACAGCTGTTCGTACCTAGGCAAAGCTAGAACTAGTAAGATCTGTATGAGCAATGTACGCTTTCACTAGTTGATTCTCCCACTGAGGATGGCAGAAAAGCAGCGACATCGTGAGATGTACGTGCAAACTTTTCATGAAAACGGAAGTCATATTTTGTCATCGTGAAGAAAAACCGCGGGAATAGGTGGTTCATTTTTTTCCCAGTTACGGTGTTTCGAGTCGTTCGAGATATTGGCGAATACTGTAAGGCACAACATCGTGGTGAAAGCCGGGCGTGGTGTTACGCCCGGTCCGAAGCAAGGACTAAGTCGACGAAGTACAGGGTGGCCAAAAAAAACCGGTTATCTATATCACTCCACGGCACTGGTCCCCAAAAGTTTGCTAAAATTGCATTAGCACCTCCGTATTCCTCCGTAACATTCATTCAGCTTTCCAATGAAATCGACGGAATAAAGATTCGTGGCATAACTTCCATGCAGTTGGATAAATAGTATGAGAGGTGGCGCTGAAAATGTGAACAACGCCTTGGCAAGATTGCGTATGTGATCCTTTAGTCCTCCAGGTCCATTCCTTAGCTTGCGCGAAGGAATGGACATCACCTGGAGCACATCTTACAGGATACTGGTAAGTGCACTTTTCAAGGGCTACCTCTGTTTCTCTGTGCATAACTGCATCGGAATGACGAAATGAATCTTAAATCATTTGACAGCAGTGGAAAGCTAGATAAATGTTCTATATAGAGACGCTATTGCATTATTTTCAAACTCTCGAGAAACTACTCTGTAATAAAGTTATATCTTTCACCCTTCACAACGTAGTTTCGGCCAAAAAAAAATCTTCGGTTATAACCGAAGATATTTTTTCATATGTTCACATTTTTTGCCCCACCGTGTAGAAGCCTGTTTCAAGAGAAGAAACTAATTCCTAAACGGGTTATTTCAAAGAGAAATCAAGTGAGTCAAATACCAGGTAAGATTTGAATAAAGAATTCTGTTGAAGCGCAAGCCACTGGTCCATGCACTTTATGAGAAACCATGAGAAATTAACTGGAAGCGCGCCACCAAGAGAGAGGGAGATTTTGAGGCGTAGTGACTCTGGGTGAAGCTCACTTGTATCCGTATGATAGTTACCAGAAGCGAGCAACTAGCGGAAGAAGGAATGTTCGTTACTTCCAGAAGTGGTAGACATACTCGGTGCCAAGAACGGCTTTCCGCAGGCTTCATGGTAACAACTCGAGATAGATCAAAGGTTCACAGAGAAAAGGCTTCCAGTCACAAGTGGCTTTCCTGCACGAGTCGGAAAGTGAAACGGGAGTGATGGCTGTATCATTCGGTGATATTCCAGTCGAGAACCCAGACGTGATTCCCATCAACTTTGTGTGAGTTGACTTCAAAAGCAGGCATTTGCACATCGGCACACGACATCAAGGGCAGGACTTCATAAAGTGGTGAGGAAAGAGTGAACATAATTTTAAAATCATTACTGCTGTTCAAAAAGGTTTGGCTGCAAGGAAGCATCGGTGCAAAATCATTGTTAAGGGAAATAGCCATCATGCTGAACTAAACCTTAAATGGAACAAGTGAAAATTCCCGTTACAGTTTACAGTAACGGGAATTTAGTTTCCCGAGAATATATTTCATGTTTCTTGGGGACTTCGTTGGGAAAATTTGTTTTATTTTTCTGTGAGCTCCCTTCTGTGAGGCTTGCCTCTTCACGCAGGAAAAGCAAATCTAGCGTCTGTGGCGCTTGAACCACTTTAAGAATGGATAGAAGGGTTTAACACGAAATCCAAATTGTTAACGTTCACTTTCTATATTATATATTTAATATTCAGCGTTGAGCAGGAACTTTGAACTACACGCTTTGCGAATACTAGGCCAACTATGGAAATGGGCCGTTCCGGTATCATGGGCTTTCTTTAGCGTTTGTGGCTAACGAGCGGTCTGAGGCAAAAAAAGGAGGATGAATACCAATCTTCGAACCCATAAGAACTCTTGGCATGGTAGAGGGGAAGAGAGAGAGAGAGAGAGAGAGAGAGAGAGGGGCGAATAACGGGACTCGATGGGTCACCGGGAAGTCAACAATTTAAGAGCAAAAGTAAGCCTAGCAATTATGTGGGGCAATGGAACATAGTGTGCGGCACCAGGGGCCTCACGCGAGTTCTACTCAGCCAGAAAGGAACATGATACGCAAAACGCGAAATAGGACAGAAGATGATTCCGAGTCTTAGAAACTTCCATTCATTTCGTATCCAGGATGGAGCCAATGACGGAATCAGAAAGGAACCTCCCACGGAAAAATCGGTACATCGAAACGATACGATTTCATTCATTTTCGCATTTGGAACATTAGTTTCAAAATAAAATGCGTCAAAAGGGAATGCGATTCATATCCGGCACTTTCAGACCTTGACAGGTCGCTTGAATCTCGTCAGAATAGCCAAAATGCGTGATAGACCGGTTTAAATAGGGGATGAACCCAGTGATGCATCGCTTCAATCCGTCCTGGCATACGTCTTATCGAAGGAAAGCCTCATCCCTCAGGGAGGAGCGTTCACCGAGGCTCATACAAAGATGAGAGAGTCTGACCCGAAAGTTTGTTACCCAAGCAAGGCGACAAAAGAACCTTCAAACTGCTGAAAAGAGGCAGTGTTACGTTTCCAATATCGCCCGAGGGCATCATATTCACATTCCACTTCTAGTTAATAGCGAAGAATTACTGCTGTCCTCTGCGGCTGCAATCCATCGGGACGTACCGAGTGGAAGGATCTTTGACATTAAACATGATGGAGGCAAGCTTATGGGAAAAGTTCACGGTACCTGGTTTCTCTCGGTATCCAAATAGTTAAGGGGAAAAAATATATATATTTATAATAAAAAAAAACAGAAAAGGGGTGGGGAAACAGACGCGAGTCACACACGTATAGGAAAGAAAGGGAAGGTTACTGTGCTTCAATCACATATAATCTTTCCATCACCTTCTTACATCCTCCTTTTTTTATTCTTTCCTTCCTTCCTTTCTTTCTTTCTATTCCTTCTCTCTTTTTGTCTTCTTGACAAGGACACATTCCGATCCTATATCTACAGACGGGGAATTGCTGAGAAATACCAACGACTTTTAATCAATATGGCTCTTCTCCCATTTGAGCTATTTTCACGAAACTTTTGCTAGACATAGACGAATGTTTTAAACTTATCTTCGAAAAAGTTATTTCAAATTAATTGCGGGAGGCAAGACTTAGAGCAATTTTAAAAAAAATTAGATAATGAAAATGAAGAACAACGAGAGCAGAGAGCATGTTAAAACTCATTGGTCTTTTTGTTTTGCCGAACCCTGTGCATTTGATATTGGTGTCACAATTTCCAGTCTGTTGATCCCATCACATCTGAAACTCGTGAAATCTGCAGTATTTGGAAACCCCCAATTTGCTCGTGGTTTCCTTGCCAAGTAGCTCATAAGATCAGTCTCATGTGTGGCACAGTCGCCACCAAAGCGGTTTCTCTGCTGGAATTAGACCTCATTCCGTTGAATGAGACCGCGCAGGCCGGACCGGATTTCTTCCCCACGATCGGGACGATTCCCCATCGATAGGGATTTAGAGTGTTGTTCGTCGCGTTCTGCGAAAGCAAGGCAAAAATGAACGACGTGGCATGCAGTAGATAAAAGATGAGCATCGTTCCCGTGCGAGGGTAAAATCCGGGTCGAAAAGAAATTATATTCTATCTGGTGCGGAGGCCGAACCTTCCTTGTTCGTATTTTGGTCGAACCCCGTTTGGAAGGGGAATAATCAAATTCAAGTCTTGGATGAAATGGCACCTTTAAAGAGTTCGAGTTCAGGCATATGGACGAAGCAGTAAGGGACAGGAGGACTCGGACGGAAGCGGTGCAGTTCAATGTCGGAGGCGAGATCTCTCTTCCGACGTTTCCGTCTGTTTTAAGACGCAGAATGCCGTCTGGGTGCTTTGTGAAAGCAGACGGCATCCACTTTTTCCCTTTCACTTCCGACGCTCCTTTCGAAGATCCTTCCGTTCAGACCGACCCGATTCCGCTCACGCATTGCGGCCGTGCAGGTCAGCAGTAATAGCTCAGCATTAACTGCAGACGAGATACGGGTCTACGTCCAAAACTATATTTAAAATAGCAACAGTATCTCAAGCACTACCAGTAGCCAAGGGGCACGAAGAGACAGACTCAGGAAGACAGATAGGAAGAGATGAGATCGCGCCGACGATCAAGAATGGAAAAAATAAGGATAATAACTTTTTGAATAGCCATTATTAAGAGTTATATTCAAAAAGTTATTATCCTTATTTTTTTTAATGGAAAAATAACGACTGCGTTCAGTACAAGCTCATATTTTGGAATGGTCTCCGACCTTGTGGCTATCCAAATGGCATTTCAGCTCCATTTTTAGATAGTATCGGCAAGTTTTTCTTTGGGGATACGTTCACCGTACCGGAAAATCGCTGAACCCACAACAGCCTGTTTGTTGCGACAGTTTTTGGACAGGCAGAAGTCTTTGGAGACATCTTGGCATACTGTTCGCAAACATCTACTAATTTATTGTGAATGCCCAAGGTTTTCTTCCCCTGGAAAGGCATAAAGCAGAGAAAAGTATTTTTGTTTTTCTTTGCTAAACTTTGCATTTTCGCTGCGCGTCTCAACCTAAGACATCAGCATGAACGGTGTTTTTTTTATTACAAAATATCTCCAGATTAGCATTAAACATGGAATTCTGAGCAAAAGCGTGAAGCAACAACGTAGGGCAATTTGTATTTCTATCTACCATGGCAGAAACAGGAAAAATTAACGATTAGAACGTCCTCGCATTATCAGGTAAATTTCGTATGTGTCCTCATAATATTATTTACTTTATTTTGATATTTCAGAAGATCCCGTTTATGTTTATGATTTGTTGGGGGATCCTTTCTGAGGTTTCATCCAGCAACCAAAAAAGAGGGAAAAAATTTCGTCCTTACCTATAAGGCATTCCATACTTCTTGATTTGAATTGCTTTAATTACTAATAGGAGCATGATAGAAGGGATTTCCCAGCATTGTGGTATGTCTCCAAGCTAATGCATTCGTAAAGGTTGTGAAGGGCCATAATTCGTGGAATCCTGGAGGAAAATGTGTCCTCAAGAGACAGGAGATGCCCACTGTTACCAGATTGTGATCAGGTCGCATGGGACTTAAATTCATCATGAGCATACCTAATCGTGCGAATAGAAAACTCCCAGCCGTCCACTGGTTCTCCATTTGTGAAGTTCATGTCTGCATTGAAATAAAGATGCACCAAATTGGAGTGCTTTTTTTCTGGAGCACCCCGTAGGTGTGGCTTGACTACGGCTGTATTCTTCTTCAAGGCAGGGATGAGTCTAACATCTATCTTTCTTTTACTATCTGAATCTTATGCCAGGTTAATCCCAGGTTAAGGTCAGATCTAGCTTTGAAATGAATGATTTTGAAAAAAGAGTAGACTTAGGGATCGTTTTGGACAGGCTTCGATAGGAAAGGTGTACCTATTGCTCCGCTTCTCGCAGACAAATTGGAGAACTCCAGTTTTAGAACAGGATGAGTTCACTAGGCAAAATATTGGGAAGACGGGCTCACAAAATTGTCTATCAAATGCATCAACAGGGTCATCACACTTCAAAGTATTTAAACATTTAAATACAACATTAAAAAAAGAACGGAGCTGTGGAGTGGTAGCGGAAGGGACGATCCCCTCCGACTTCCCTCGATCGCCCTATCGAAACTACTATATGAATCGTCATGTATTGTATCCCAAATCAAGGGGAACAAAGAGATCTTCAAACCAAAAGTAAATCGTCGTGATCGGTGCCCAGAATTTCGAGCAATGAACGAAGAAAGAGAGGGCAATATTCACTCAAGATCAGAGAGAGCGCTCAGTTTTTTCTTGGAATGGTGTATTAGAAACTGCGAACCGTTTGGCCCAACGCAATTCTCTTTTCAGATGGGTATGTTTATGTGCATAAACATGATCCCACAAAAGCAAATGACCACGGGCGTGGGGGGGGGGGGGGGGGGGGCCCATGTTTTTG
>CAJPEV010001284.1:0-70865 GCA_905338385.1 Darwinula stevensoni | reverse complement strand
GTAGGAGCAGCGTTAACCTTCAAATACGCATTCGTAAGTCAGAAAAGTCCTTATTCAAGAAATATATGGAAAATAACTATATTAAATAGGGAATAATATATTTAGGTAAAAGATTGGAATACTTATATGCAAGGAAAAGACTTCTTCCAGATGATTATCGTTTTACCTACAGATATATCGATGACCTCGTAGCAATTAACAGTTCAAGAATACAGGCGGAAATCGAGAGCATCTACCCAGATTGCCTGGAATTAGAAGAAACGGTCTCGTCCTCGTTTAAATAGCCCATTACTTAGCCCTGAACATCACAGTTAATAATCAAGAAATATGCTTCATTACCAGCGTCTATGATAAAATATTAATTTCGAATTCCTCAGTTTGCCGAATGCTAAAATAGCCTTCGCGCGAAACCCAAGTGCATAGGAATAACGCAGAAGGCTATCCCAGGCCAGGTCATAGATCCGTATGTTTCCTTGCGTGTTACACCCTGTACTTACATATGCACACATGTTCATGCACTTTTATTCAGATCCAATGTCCACAATCGTCTTGCATGACTCAATGGAAAATACAGAGATAATTCATTGTGAAGATCCTGGCTGCTATTATCGCAACATTGCTTACGTGACATCAATGAAGCAAATGTGATCGATTAACGCCACGTTAATCGATCACTCGGAGTCGTGCGAACAGCAAATCAGAGTGAGTCATACCTCTCTGTGTCCTTCATGATGCATTTTTACGTAATTGGAATTTCTGGTATGTTTTTCCTGAAATAAGCTACTTATCTTCCGTACATGTCAACTAGGACTAACCCATGGTTCTATCTTCTTTCAGTACGACTGTTTCTCGACGGCCCTGAGTACTGGAGACGTAAATTTTGCATGGTGATTGGACCGTCACTGCGAACCTAAATACTACTGAGAAGGATCAAATGTAGGGCACGTGTGCAACTGCGGCCTCTCTGACGACTGCATAGACTCAAACCTGCCTTGCAATTGCGATGCAGAAGCCCCCGAATAGGCATCAGACTCGGGAGTGATAACAAATGAAACAGCATTACCCATAACAGAGTTGCGATTTGGGGGATTTCAGTTTGACAGTCAGAAAGCGAGTTGCACTCTAGGAGGATTGGTTTGTAGTAGTCACATTCCCCCGCCGGAATATCCAGCGTAATCATGCTCAACTCTACGCCAAGCTGGAAACACTCATACGGGTTACAACCCGTTCAGCACCAAGAAGGGACGGCTGGATGTTGTCATGTGTAGAATGGATTTGGAAGAGACTGACCCAGTTTCAGGTGGATACCAATGCCAGAATTGCAGCTGAAAGCGTCTATTTCTATGTGAATTGATCAGAGGGAAGTGTGGGGAGCTTACTTCGCTTCTCGGGCGTCGATGTCAACATTTTCGGGGCAATGAATCACGAAAGTGGAACTTTTACGGCCCCTCTGGGTGGCATTTATGCTTTTCATTTTCATACTCGAATGGATTAAGATGAGCTTGGTCTTTCCTTGCAAAAAAACGGGTCAGATACGGGACTTATGGATGTTGATGATAATAGCAATCATGACCAGATGCCCGGACAGTCCCTTCTAACACTGAACATGGGTGACGAAGTCAATGTCTTCTTTAGCTGATAGCCAACAAAAAGGGTGTAACATGTTCTACTTGTATCCAATGTAGAATATCCAAGAGGAAAATTCTCGTCGCTTTCTTAACCCTGGAACTGCCAGGAGAAACAACGACGGTTGGCAGTTTTAGGGTTAAGGCTCAATAAAATATATGCTAAAACAGCATGTTGCCTCTTTTTCCTCGAATCCATACTAACCTAATCATTGCAGAATGAACGGCTGAAAGATACATAATACAAATACTTGCCGTATAAGCGTCCGAGCGCTAAAGTACCCCTCAGCCAAAGAGTTCCCGAAAAACCGACATGCTCCCTTTCCCTATTGCACTCGACATAATTAAAGGGAAAAGAAAAACGTCAGCACGTAGACAAGCACTTAAATATGTCATATCAAGAAAGGGAATCTCTACCACTCAACCCCACCCCTATCGACCTTTACTTCTTTGCCGACATCTCTCCGTCCCCTCCAAGCAACCCCCTTCATCATCCTGAGGCTTCTGCACAAAAGTATCTTTGTATCATTTCGGGGATATCAAACTACTTATTTATAAAATCCTGCAAAACCCCTCGTACTTCTGAATTTGGCACTCTCAGAAGGCCATAAAAGTAGCGGATGGGGGTGCAACTCATTCTAAAGGCTTCTCGCCAGGAAAAAAAATCCAGACTTGTACAAGAAATACATATGAATGAGGTAGACATACAAGCCTCTAAAAGTAAAAAAGTTCACCATTCAGAAAATCACAAGTTATACATATGGATTGGTAGTTCTTGAACAAAGAACTGTGATCAAGCTTTCGGTCAGAGAAGGCATCAAAACAAATGAAATTCACATGCGAATTAGAGCCCAGTTTGGCAGGTTTCCAAAGACCGGGTATGTTTATGTGTTATTCACTTCTTAAAGCTGGGCGCGAAAGTGTGCTGGACGACAATGACTGAGGTATTCTGGGATAACTACGGGGTTATTCATGTGGAGGAGGGTTTGCCCAAAGACTCTTCTGCTGGCAGCCGTTCGCAAAATACGGCCAGGTCTACTCTCGTGGAGAGCTCTTCCTGCCAGAGAATGCTCCACCAAACACAGCCCATGAAACCGCGGCAAATGTGGTCCAGTCTTGGCTAGGAGTCTCTCGCACACCTGCCCTACAACCCCGATTTGGCTCCGAACGGTTTCCATCTGATCGAGCCCCTGAAGGAGCACCTGGGAGAACAGCGATTTCAATCTAGCAAATAAAATGGTTCAAACAGCGGGACAGATCTTTCCATGCTATGGGCATTCGGGCACTTTTGGAAAAAAAAAAATCGCCTCCTGTAGAGTAACTTATGTGCAGAAGTAGTTTGTTTCAAAGTTATTGCATTGCAAGTTCCAAAATATGAAGTCCAGGAATGCCTTGAACCACCCTCGTATTTTCGACGGAGATGCATCCGCCTCTATGTGTGTGTGTGTGTGTGTTTTATACATTTAGTCGTGTTCGACTCTTGGTGACCCGATGGACCAGCATTTTCTATCCATAGCCAACTCCTTCAGTTCTTGCATCCCAGTTGTGTGTCTTTCATGATAGTGTCCATCCATCGTGTTCTCTGTCGTCCTCTCCTCCTTTTTCCTTCCGTTTTACCAAGCATCAATGTCTTTTCTAATGAGTCTTGTCTTCTCATTATATGGCCAAAATATTTCAGCCTCGATTTTGTTATTGATGCCTCCAGAGAGCAATTCGGCTTTACTTCGTCCAATATTGATTTGTTTCCGCCTCTATCCTTCCTATCAAAGATGGACAATATACCATCAGAGTACACTTTTCCTCTATCCCGCCGACTGACGACGATGATGTGACCCTAGTTCATCTTCTTTGTGCAATATTCTCGGTAACCCTCTCAGAGATCACCATATCTGCTCCAGGGTTTGACTATCTCACTATTATTGCACTGAAGTCGGTTGCTGCATTTTTCTCTATTTAAAGAAAGTCCAGGTACCTGCCCTTCACTTAAAACTTCTAGGACAATTTTAATCTCTCGCTTGTCAGCAATTGGAGGACCTACTGCCGTCTTCTCCATCATTGTTGGTTCCTCAAGCTCCGAGCTCGATATGTAGCCAACATGGGTTACTCGTGCAACACAGGTATCAATTCCTCTTTACTAGACGTACTATCGGTAGAGCGAAAACCATGACTGCTAGCTCCACTCTATTGTACCAGAAGTAGGTACAGCCTTCAAGAGTATCTGGCTTTATTCTGTGCATTTCATCGCTTTAGGCTCGATGATGCGCTGCGCATGCTACGAAAGGTGTCCACTTAATGTGCACGCTCCTCATCTGAGAACGTTCACTCTCAAAAGGTGTGTCAAGCAAAGAGATCCTCTCACTCGCCCCTTCTCTTCAATCTTTTGATGAGCGTTTGCCTACAACAGACCGTTCTATCGGAGTAACAAGACAAAGTACAACACCAGCCTTTACCTTTGTTAATATCACCTCATCGTCAACCTATGAAATGGAAGTTCCATCTCCGCTTAGCGGAATCGCCGAATGTGTCATGCTTGCACTGCTGAGACAGGCTAAGTTTCTCTTTCGATTCAAGAAGGTGGGCCACTTGAGTTTGAAACCATTGCCTCAAACGTACCACTCGAAACATGGAAGCCGAGGTCAACAACAGCTCCACCAATACGTGTCGTCACGTGTTTTTCCTCCAAGGCCGTGGGTCGGGATACTTTTTCGCCAAAGGGAATTCCGAGATATCACAAGCCTTCGCGAGCCACAGAAGCCAAGAATAGGTATAAGTGTAAATCAACTTCTGAATGGGACAACATCTGATCTCGAAGCTACGAATACTTGCTACTAGCCCCCTTAGCCTATTCGTATCTCGTGTCCTATTTAGGCATAGTAGAGTGTTCTGTGTCTGAGGAGCAGACGACAGGACCAGTGCTGCTCAAAAGGACTAAGCCAGCTAGTCAGAGGTTTTAAGGACAAGTTTTATACCATGCCTGCTTTTCACTGGAGGAATGATTTATCATGCATGGACATTGATTATACACTCTAACTGCTCCAAGTGAAGGTTCTTCTCTGCCTCACATGACATCTCAACATTTATGCAAGAAAGCAACCATGGCTGGGGGTGTGTCAGAGGATCCCGTTTTTCGGTGTTGGTGCTTGGCTTGTCATGGGTGTGGTCTGCCCGTGGTTTGCTGGTCTGTCCATTCAGTGTTTTTTCATGGCCAAACATATTTTGATTTGCGGCCAAGTGCCCGTTTCTGGTTACATTCCGGCCTGTGGTCTAGCGCCTGTTCATGTCACTTGTTATTCATGGCCAAGCTTTGGATTGTTGCCGAAGGCCTACTAATGGAATGCTAAGTAAATGAGTGACCATTGTCTTTCATTTGTTTATTTGTATACCTTTTATTACTTTTTCCAATTTCAAGTTCAATAGAGTAATTATGAAGCTCCCACTGGCCTTTCATTCTTACCCACAGTGCTACGCAAAGTGCCATCCTGGCCCTAGCACTATTATAGCCCTACAGATCTCGCGCTTAAGCAAGGTGATTATCCCTTCCTCCCTCAGATAGCGATGAACATCAACGAGTATTTCTCCACATGACGCAGGAAACTCCAGAAAATACAAGGGTCCGAATACTGAAACCTCCCTTAGTTAACGATCCTATACGTACACGAGGACTCCTATGGAGATTGAGGAATAGTTAGGCTTAAAGATTCGTGTATCAACCCTAAATGAGGTATATACATTCAAGCTTGAGGCCTAAATATTGACACCTTCTTTAATGACTCCTCTTTTTCGAGATTACTAGGACTCCTGGGGGGGTGGGGGGGGACGAAAGAGTCGTTTTGTTTAAAATTGGTGGCTTCAGGGCCACCGATGACGCGACGCCGACTCGAAAAACTCTCTCTTGTACTCAGAAGCGTCAGCCTGCGTTGCACAGAGGAAGTTTTCCAGGCCTTTGCGCATGGAGGGGTAACCTCCAAATGAGTGATTGTTCATATTGTCAGGTAAGAAGATATAAGCATGCGAGCCCACTAGGATGATTCACTCCCTAAGCTAAGTGTCACCAGTGAGGCCCCGTGCTTGTTAATAATGGATGTACAAAAGCATAAGATATAAATGTTTGTCCCAGAGTAAAATATACAGAGGTATTATTGGCACATTACCTACTCACGATTTAAAGTAATACATGCCTCCCAGCCCAGCATACGGAAGATGTGCAGGTCGGGGTGAACAATCTCATCACGGTCGTTCGCAAGCCGTTCCCAGCGAAGGCTCTCAGAAAGAGTGATGCAAAACGCGGAATATCCGGCTTCACTAACTCCTAGATCCAGTGCGAATCAGACTCGACCTATGTTCTAAACCTCGACGGACACTACCGACCAGCAAACAGGATCGACCTAAGTCTTGATCAGGTGGTGAGGACCCGTTTGCCTGGTAGACCATGCCAGACTTGGATCTGCCATCTTACACCCCGATGCAGTTTGCGTGGAGATTGTGCAGACCCTCACGATCGTCGAACGGGATGGACCAGAAACTGCAAGCCAACCACCTGCCACGCAAGGATCCGACACCAGAATCATGCACTCGTACGCCGAGGTGGAAGTAATTACCTTATATTAATTAATTACGAGTAAGAAACACATGATTGTCACCTCCGAGTTGACGTGACCTCATTTCCGCTCGAACTCCACAACGCGCTACAACACCCCATAACATACCTGATGAACGCAACGGAAAAAGGCCCTGTGCGAGGCCGACCTCAAAAAAAAGAGCCTCCTTGCCCTATTTCATCGTACCGAATTCCACGACAGATACAACGAAAGTATGCACGGCCTAAAGCAGCAGACTTACGAGGCAATGTCTTTCCAGACCATCTTATACTTTAATTCGAAGAGCCCGAGAGTTGAATTAGCATCCCACCGCGCGAGGCCTACGAGACTGTGTCACTTCAGGCCATAGGCCAGGCCCATAAGGCTATGCCATCCAACGCTTTTAGTCTCATAAAAAACGTGCTAAACCGAGGCGTTCAGTGGCGATTGTGGCAATCGGCTCGAATATCACGATTATGTTTAGGAACAGAATCTCCCTGTGTACTGTAGTGTGTCCCTGTGTGTGGTGTAGTGGTAGCACACCTGAGCGGATGCTCCTGCTGCAACTCACAATTTCAGAGCCTCAGGGTAAAGTGTTGCTCACTGGTGCTAATGTGGCGGCGAGGCATTCTCAGCAATTAGTCGTTAGCATTGTATCGAACATGCACTAACTTCCTTCTGCGCCGTCGAACAAGTTCTTGGAAACGGTCCGTACTGTTTCAGAATCATTGTTTTCTGTACCATAGGCTAATAGCCCATGATCTAATTGGTGATGCAAGAGTATTGAATGTACTAGGTAGACGAAATGAGCAAAGTCGTCTTGAGTCTCATAAAAACGTGCTAAACCGAGGCGTTCACAATGGCGATTGTGGCAATCTGCTCGAATATCATGATGGTGTTTAGGAACAGAATCTCCCTGTATACTGTAAGCTATATGGATATAAATGTAATGAAATGGTTCAGTTCCGAATGGGTAATGCGATGAACAGAGGATTGTCAAGGAGACGTTATGCTCACAACAGACGATTCAAATTTCCACCTATTAGATGACCAGCGCGGCCGCTAGTGAAACTTTCTGAATTAGACGACGTACACTTTCTTGTGTCCTTCCGTCAAGCCTATGGCTAGGTGTAAGAATTGGCTTATAGGCTGCTCACCTCAGACTACGGGAGCAGAGACTTGGGTCGCTCGTTCGGGAATTCAATTGCAGATGACTATGCACACATCCCGTATCCATGGATTTACCTCTGTATTCCTGAATAGACTATAGTCTAGCAATTTTACCTACGAGTAGTTGAAACAGACTGCTCAATTTCCCTCACGAACTCAGCATTGATACCGAATTCGAACCCACGGCTTTTCGTATTTCAATCGCGCAGTCAAGAAATGCATCATGTTATTTTCTAAGTCTGCATCTTTTTCTTCAGGGGATCCCATGTAGATAATGCACATAATCACAAAGAATAGAGCAATAAGTGGACACCTTCCGTACCCTGCGCAGCGCATCGTCGAGCCCAAAGCGATGAAATGCCAGATGCTCTCAAAGGATGTTCCTACTTTTGGTATAGTAGATTGGAATTATGGTTTTCGTTCCACGAATAGCGCGTCTAGTAAGACATAGTAAGTCTAGTGAGACAGTCAAATCCTGAAGCGGATTTGAAAGTTAGCTTCAAAGATATGGAGATCCCCGAGAGGGTTACCGAGAAATATACAGGGTATTCCTAAAAGATGTATCCACACTTTATTCACCGGTATATTTACTTATAAGTAAACGGTTGATGGCACATTGTTACAGTACTTGGTGGGCATTTCGAACATTTGCGCCCTTAAACTATCGGCATGAATGCATTGTTAACGACGCACTACAGAATGACACACTTCTGCACGTGTTGCTGGTGAAATAGCAGAACTCGCTACTTCAATCTCATGCCTCAAATCCTCCATTGTTGTTGCCTTTAATGCCTCAACACAAAGGAAAATGCATAAATACGGATGAACCTGGACCCTTGATTAACATAACGTTTAATCAAATTAAATTTAAAAAAACGCCAATCTGCCATACGATGAAGCTAGATTGGTTTTATTTGGATTGCCACCAGGAGTGTATGGCACCTGGCGACCGCTTGGTTGCAAGGTATAAGGACCGGGCTCTTGCACATCTGCTACGAACAGATTTACCTCAGGAGCTCGCTACCTGCGCGTTCTAAAAATGCTCACTTGGTGTGTAGCATATTGCTACGTCATGCGTTAAAGGGTTAAAGTAGGCATTGACTTCGTCACCCGTATTCAGTGTAAGTAGTAGGGACCGTCCGAACATCTGGTCTTGATCGCTACTCGCATCATCAGCATATATATGTCCCATGTCTGACCCATTTTTTCGCAATGAAAGATCAATATTATTGATATCGATTCGAGTATGAAAATGAAAAACAAAATCCCATCTTAGGGGGCCGAAAAAGGCCGTAGAACACATGAGAACATCCAGCCGTCCTTTCGTGGTGCTGATCAGGTTGTAACCTGTATGAGTGTTTCCAGCTTGGCGTCGAGTTGAGCATGATTCCGCTGGATATTCCGACCCTTACAAACCAATCCTCCTAGGGTGTTATACGCCTTCTGACTGTCAAACTGAAATCCTCCAAATCGCAACTCGGTTAAAAACAATGCTTTTTCATTTGTTATCACTCCCGAGTCTGATGCCCATTCGGGGGCTTCTGCATCGCAATTGCAAGGCTGGTTGGAGTCTATGCAGTCGCCAGAGAGGCCACAGCTGCACACGTCTTCTCCTGCATTCGATCCATCCCAGTAGTACTGAGGTTCGCCGTGACGATCCAACCACCATGCATAATTTACGTCTCCAGTACCGAAAGGAAATTTCGCTATCTGTGTATTTCATGCAGAATTATTAGAGAGGTATGACACTCTAATTTGCTGTTCGCCCGACTCCGATTGATCGATCAACGCCATCATTTGCTTCATTGATGTCACGTAAGCAATGTTGCGATGATAGCAGCCAGGATCTTCACAATGAGCTATCTCTGTATTTTCCATCGATTCATGCAAGACGATTGTGGATACTAGATCGGAAGAAAAGCGCATGGATTTGTGTGGGTATATAAATACAGGGTGTTACAAATGCCGGGTATCATAGGGATCTATGGCCTAGCCTATGACCCGGAAAGGCTTCGCGCGATGGTTGATGCACAAGGCTATGTGCATAGGGAGGTTACTTTTTGCATTCGGCAAAAAGAGGAATCCAGTTTCAAAATCTATTTTTTTTGTGATAGATGCTGGTAAAGAAGCACATTAACTGTGATATTTAGGTCTAAGTAATGAACGGATTTAAACGGGGACGAGACCGTTTCTTCTAATTCCAGGCAATCTGGGTAGATGCTCTTGATTTCTGTCTGTATTCTTGAATTGTTAATTGCGACGAGGTCATCGATGTATCTGAAGGTAAAACGGTAATCTTCTGGAAGAAGTCTCGTTCATAATAAAACAGGAGTAGATGGGATATGTTGGTGGTGTAATTACTTCCCATAGGTATTCCAATCTTTTGCCTAAATATTTTATCCCATATTTGATGTATTTATCAAGCAAAACTTTCTTGTATCAATGACAATCCAGAAAAGCGGCAGGTTTTGCTTTTTTGCTTAATGTTATCGCAGAGCCTGTCCAGGATGCCGTTCAGTAGAAGGGAAGGTCCTTCGAAGCAGGTGCCTCCTGAGCTTGCAATGAATCTAAATTTAATGGCGTTCCCATAGGACTCAGGGTTAGCGAACATAAAGGGTAATTTCATGTTTTTCTCTTACTCAATTTCCACCTGTATTCTTGAACTGTTAATTGCTAAGAAGTCATCGATATATATGTAGGTAAAACGATAATCATCTGGAAGAAGTCTTTTCCATGTGTATAACTTATATTCATAAGGTTAGAAAATGGATTTATATAATAAGGGATAAATTATATCAATAAAAGGTATATAAAGAACTTATTCCTGAAAAGACTGAATGCTTACGCATAAACTTCCAATTGCGACGAGGATGATAATCTTTTTAAAAGGTCCAAAATACTATGAATTATTAGTTCCAGAGGAATTTTAGTGCGCAATGTAGAGAAATTACATGACATTACAGTGGTAGCTTCTTGGGTGTTAAGAAGAAGAGCCTTGCTTGCAAGCAAAATTTAGTCATTATTGACAATCCAGAACAGTGGCAGGTTTTGCTTAACTTATCACAGAGCCTGTCCAGGATGCCGTTCAGTGGAAGGGAAGGTCCTTTGAAGCAGGTGCCTCCTGAGCTTGCGGTGAATCTAAATTTAATGCCGTTTCCATGAAACTCGGGGTTAGCAAACGAAAAGGGTAATTTCATGTTTTTCTCTTCCACCTCAATGTTAAATTTTCTATTAATTCTCATTAAAGAGAGAGATATTTTGGTCTGCCCCTCTTCAACTTATTAATATGTAGGGCTTTCAGTAATTTCTTTCTTTGTAGTTACCTGCCTTGTCAATGACTGTGATTATTGATTAGTCCTGACGCTTACTCGGTGCGTCTTCAAATTCTACTTTTTGCTGGTATCAAATGAGTTTTCGGAGCCTGACACGCCCGGGAATGTGAATTTTCCATTCTAGGAAGGCCTTGAGAGGTATTGCTTCTTTAAAAGATGCCCATATAATGAATTTATCTAAAGCTCTTTTTGCTGGTATCAAATGAGTTTTCGGAGCCCGACACGCCCGGGAATGTGAATTTTCCATTCTAGGAAGGCCTTGAGAGGTATTGCTTCTTTAAAAGATGCCCATATAATGAATTTATCTAAAGCCATCAAAAACTTCTGGGAGAATTCATGTTGGTCCTGTATTTACCGCTTTTATGAAAGAGGTTTTTGAGTGGCGTTTTCAACTATGCGTAAATCTCATGTGATAACGTGTCCATGATGCCTACTTTCTTACTAGATACTACTACTTACTAGATTTTAAAAATATTTTTCTTATGTAAGACATAAGAAAAATATTCACACTCCGTAATGCGATTCTTTGACAAGAGACACCTTTCTTTAAAATCAGAACTTGCCTGGTTCCGGAACTTCATTCCATTGTCTGCTTGCAGCATAGAGAGCGGACCGTACTAGCTGAACGACTGCCGCTACGCTTTTTTGCAACATCTTCCCCAGTTTTCGTTTTCGGGGGAACGAGGATCGTCACCTTGGACCAGTGGTTCCTATAGTGGCCGACATAATTGTACATCATCAGGCATCAGCGTCCATTTCGACAAGATCAAGCTGAATTCGAGTGAATACCGTAAATGAGACCTATACATAGGAAAGTGCATAAACCACTTAAGGGACCACTTAAACCACGTAAGAAAAGAAACCTGGCAACGATCGAAAAGTCCTCTAGAATGGATCGGCTTCAAGGGCGCGGTTGTCCTCTGAGCAACGGGGACACGTTGCAGTGAAAAAGCCTGACTAGAGGTTCAGGAATCTCGGGGTTGAACGCGTTTCTTTTGGAGTTTTGCGGAATCCGTCCCCATGGAGTGTCGAATGAGAGCGGGAGCATTATCTCAGGAAAGACTTCCTTCATTGTTCGGACACCGTCGAAGTCGAATCTTAAGTCAGCCTGAATAATACATCGTAGTTCACAAGGATTAATCGTGGACGAGTACGAATGAAAACCGGAATGTCTGTGGCAGACGAGTTATACGTGCAATCGTGAATATGCTTTATGTGAAGGAGGGCTGTTTACACCGTGCCATGCAGCATCCAGACGTGGCAAATGTAGTCTCAGATATGTACACCTTAATGAAGTGCACCGAGCAAGAGATGCCCTTGCTCACAGTCGACAGGTGAAATTTGCCTCATGATTCCGAAAGGTTATATCGGCTATTGCACCGATCAAACTTTCCGCCTGTTCCGGAACGAGACTTAGTTGGGTTAAATTGTAGTGCGATTACCCAGAGGCTGGGGACGGAGATAAATGCATCGGCGACAATTAGGAAATGTTCGACTAGGTTCGGAAGATAGTGAACCATTATGAACCTTTTAATGCCACGCAGCCGACTCATCCTCAAAAAACACGCAGTCGATCCAGAAAGTTGCCGCCAAACCGTCATATGGATAGAAAGAGCTCCTACAATCACGCTGGAAAGTCTACTTTTTGTCTTTGTTCCCCACTTCCTTTATGAAAGGAGGGCCTTACTCGAGATTATTATTGAAGCTCGGAATGCAATGAAAGCGCACCCTAATCGTGCCTCTGGATCTCAAGGATTAATTTATTGAATCTGGTAGTTGACTAATTTCGGCTCCTCCCAGGCCTCCGTGCTTCTTCAGGTCTCTCAGGATTGATACCAGCAAAGGCCCTTTATCAATACGTATTGAGTGAGACTTTCGACGAATCTGCTCATAATAGGAAAGTATTAAGTTTGTGAAGGTGTCTCACCCAAATAAATTCAATTCTGCAGCCGTTAGGATACTGCGTCTTCAACTTAAAGTACCCATCAGCAAGCGCTTCAGTAAGTCATTCGAAGTGTCTCGAAAGAAGGGTATTCCTCCAGAGAACAACGTGTAAGTTCCGCTCAAATTTGAGATTTCTATTACAGAAGGCTGAGAGGTTACTGTGAAAATATATTTGGGAAATGGACCCGCAGGAAGCCTTTCATTTTTTTCTTGGGAGCAACCTTGCATTCACTAACCTCGTGCCACTACTTGTGGCCATTCCGGCTGTGTCTGCATTTTTCGATCTTTTGCAGTTTCCTATTAGAGACTTGCATGTACTTTTCCAAGGGATTCTTGTGAGAGATCACGTGAAGTTTCATTCGTTCAGGCTTTATTTGTGAGGAGTATTTTCTTTCTACCACGATAGGGGAACAATTTCACGTTCCTATCCCGATGAGGGAAAATCTCATGAATCCTTAGCCACAATAAGGAGTTAATGGGATGGGGAGAAACAAAATATAACACGTCCCCACCAGATATTGGATAGAAATTCCGTTTAAGCGAGCTGGCTTTATAAGGTCTTGTCATACGTGCATGCAGGTCCTGTTTATATCTTAACATGTAATGCTCACACCCCCTTGCTCTCTTTCCCATATTCTTGTGCAGGTCGTACGCGATCGAATATACATAAAAGAAAATTATATTAATTTTAGAAAATTAAACGTCATAGCTCATTTGAGCTATCGACCATGTACGCTGGCACTGAAAATATGCTTCATGACTTTATTTGGCAAGAATTTTAACGAATGTAATTTTCCTTGGAAATTTTTTTTTTCCTTCTCAAGGAAGGATATTTGAACACAACCAGAAACATTTTCCAATATGTGTTTCATGCTAGCTGCAAGCTTAACATAAGAATACTTATGGGTGTCCACACATGTTGAAGGGCTTCTGACTCTTCAAGTTCACCAACCATGACTCTATATAGGGATCATATCCTAACTAAATAAAGATCATATCCTTCAACCTTTTTTTTTGTCAAAGCGTCAAAAAAGGCAGGAGTGGAACGAGATTGGCAGGAACGGGATCACCTGTACTAGGTGTAGTGGGATGGATTGCATTTTTTATTTTGGGAGTCGGAATGGCATCCGGGCATGACAAAGGGAAAGGAATGCACTTATGTGCACAGATGTTGTGGAATCACCTTAAAGCATTTAAAACAAAGATAACATAATATTATCGCAGAGATGGTTTTGAGTTCCTCTAAGGTTACAATGGCTTGCAGTCTGTGCAAAAGTAGTGTGGTTGTTGCCACTGGACTTTGCTTTCAATGCTCTCGTTTGTTTCTTTGCTTAAAAGCAGGAAAGAACAGGATTTCATTTATAATTGCTTATTGGAAACAATGAAAGAAAATTTCTTCTGAAATATAAGAAAAACTTTTCCCTCCTGTTTGATTTTTGAATAATATGTACATCCAAACACAATAAATATTTTAAATAAGATTTACATTTATTTTTGTCTTACAATTCAATCAGACCTCGGTTAGGAGGTCTTCCCGTATCCAGTTATAATCCAAGGACATTTTGCGAAGAACATTCATCCAATCCTTCAATAAACGAGTAAAGAGATTTTAGATGCCAAAGCGTTCTTTACATCACACCATGGTTATGCGGTGGAAATGAAGGAGCGAAAGGGCCATTGCTGTGACCGCAGCAGCAATACCGGTGGGGGAAGCGGCCACGGCAAAAAAAATACACCCCAGCAATCACTAAGCACCGTCAATAAAAGCCTTACAGCAAGGGCTGAATTAAATTGACATTTTCCTTTCATGAAATTAATTAAAGAAGCCAAGTATGATATATTTAATATACTCACCAATCTGTGTTGTTGGCGCTTTCATGAGCGACTACTTGATCTGTGAAAGAGAACCAGTTCATTTTAATATTCATTTATGGAATAAGTGGATTAGCGTTTCCTCCATGCTTACATTCAGTCTCCCATGAAAACAACCGCAGGGAAGGCCTTTCGTTAGAAGTACGTAACCTTCCATGCTAGGAGCAAAACTTCTTTGGGATATTCGTGTGCCAGACAGGCAAAGTCTAACGTAACTTGCCCATTTGACGACACGGAATGGTCGGTTCCCCTCGATCGCACAAGGGAATCGCACTTCCCATTATTGTCAATATCAGGAAGAAAAACATCTAAAATAAAGAAGATAGAACTTGAGAGAAACATTTACACGCAACCAACTTATGAATAATATTATAATATTCAAAAGAATAGGACACGTTTAAAGGAGAGAAAATTGATAAAAACAAAAAGAAAAGACTCCGCCACCGTCAAATATTCATTGGCATCTTCCCTCGGTTCTGGTGTCTGGCCAACTGGATTTTCGAATTTTTGCAAGGTTTTTTTTGCATTCCTCTTCCTTGAGTCCTTCCTCCCTAATATTGTAAATGTCCCGTGCTTCTTGATATATTCTTTTCCTTTTTCTCTTCTATTTCCTGCCTGCTTACATTATTTTTCACGAAATAAGGAAGTTATTGTATTCTTATTTAAAAAAAAGTAATATAAAATATAAAGTAAATAACGTGATGCCATGAGCAACTGCACTTCGGTTGGATAGAGCACGTGCAAAATAGTCGATGAATCATAACATTTAAAGTCTGGTTGATGATGATCGCAGGAAGCTTCACCATCGTCAATGATGAGCTTTGTTGAGGGGTCCGAGAACGAAAGATCACAGAAGTGTAAATAAATGAAGTAATGTGAAAACCAATTTTCAATGGTTTTACTTTTCCTCAGCCTCAACCCCCACACATTCTCTACGGAGCTTACTAACGTTAGGCCTAGTGTAACGCAGGCGTGGTTGTCTGTTTCTGCAGGCAACCACCTGGACTGGGTCCGTTTCAGCCGTTTGGAATGAGGCAACAAAAAGAGAGGAAAATAAAATTCATCTATTCCAACATCACAACTTAGTAACTATCAGTATAGGGAGTGCTTCAGGTATTGACTCCCGACAGTTCAGGTATCGGGGAAACGGGCGCTCAGCCTTCAACATAAATCACTTAGGGCCTATCAACAACAAGATGTGGCGCTCGGCCTTCCACATAGAATTCACTTAGTGCGTTAGGCTCTGAGGACTACAACGGCATTCGACCTTCTACATAGAATTCAGCAGTTTTTCGGCGCTCGGCCACCTACAAAGAATTCAACAGTTGCAACAATCGCATAAGGTTTCTCAGGGAGAATAAGTGGACCGGGCACTCAGCCTGAACGTAAGAATGAAGGTTACCAGGACAAAGCACTAGCGCTCCAAGACAAAACTCCATCTCCCAGCATCAGGACCAAGTCAAGAAGTGGTGTCCATTTGGTCAGTCTTCTCGCTGGCTCAGATAAAAATCAGGATGTTAGAACTTTGCTGAAAGAGCCATACCGATGGAAGTGCAGAGAAAGGAGAGGGTCCTTTCGGGACGAATCTCAGATGCGGGGAGCGAGGGAGGGTCAAATGCAAAGACAGAAGAACAGCAAACGAGGAGATGATCGAGAATATGATAGGGAAGCTGAAGGTGGGCAAAGGCGACCGGCCCCGATGGGATTCCTGTCGTACCGATCTTTAAGAAGGGCGAAAAGAGTAATCCAGGAAATTACATTCCGGGGTACCTCGGATCTTCTGTTTCATCTTGAACCCGAAGGGCCAGCTCAAATGCACCACAGAACCTCACGCTATTGGTAATTTTCGAGAGCACAGCCCTGTTCTTTTCGATGGAGAGTTTGTAGGCACTATCCAATCGTGCTACAACTTTCACACGCCCAAGCGTAGCAAGATCAACCACGTTATTAATGTGCTTCGTCCAAGCTTTGTGCTTGTCAATTTTTATGGTGATTCGTTTCGAATATGGCATTCCAATTTCAGTCCGCGCACTTTCTCCTCCGAAAAGGAGGCATGGAAAATAGTACAGAGCATTCGTTCGGGGTGTCTAATGAATCGACAGAATCGAGATAGAGACATATACTCCCATTAAAACTCCGGCTGGTAAATTGTATGTCGCTAACCGGAATTCCCATTAAGAAATCCCGGCTCCCTCTCAACGGAACGCAATTCTTCCTTGGGATACGTTAGTTATTAGAAGAGACATATAGCGCGGGCAGGGGTGAGGACCAAGGACAAGAGAATGGAAAGACAAAAATTGTATGATATGGAATCAAAATTCAGAACAAATTTGGCCAATTCCAAGAGAAAAGAAGGATAAACATCCAAAAAACGGGACAATCCACAAATGAAAAACGAAGACAAAACCCTTCAAACCGGAGATAGCAAGATTTTGAATGTGCAAATAGATACTTTCCCTTCTCACACGAGCCAACAGAATATGCTCTCATTCGGTATCACATTGTTCAAGGCATTACAAATACCTGTGCAGGATTAAGATCTTTGAAGACATTCATGTATCAATAGAAATTCTCAGAATGGCATGGGAGAGAAATTCACGTGGTACAGTGATGCTTTGGAAGACATCAGTCCCTGTAATATTTCGCCCCCCCTCCCCTCCCCTCCCCTCTAGGAGTGTCTCCTCAAGTACACTACTCTACGTTCCAGATGCTCCGCATTATAACAAATTTTAATTTCGGAATTTTTGTGGCAAGAGACTCACTTTATTCCGCCATGACATGGCATTTTCGTCACATTTCGGATAAAACAGTATATAATCATAGAAATGTTCCTCCATTCCATACTCACTAGGTCGGTGAGTTTGTGTTTTTGGTCGCAGGACATTAGATGGTATGTCCTGGCTGACTCCCCGAAAAGTTGACGCTCACATCCTCCTTTTGCTAGGTGGAATGCTTTGGTTTTTTGTGTGCAAATCTTGAAGTATCGAGTTAGCACATGTCGAATGTCGTTGTTTGGTCCAGTCCGATGGTCTAATAAAGCTGCGGTTTTCCAGAAGTCATTTTCTATGTCCCTTTTCTTCCTTTCGACCTCTATTCTGCATTTCTGGACTTTTTCATTTTCAGGGAGATTCATTTCCATACAGCATGGGGAAAATTTTCAATTTCCCCTTGCTGTATGTAGCGATCTACTCTTTCTATGGCGACCTTGTCTTTCTCGGATGTATCATCGGGCAAGCCTTTACGAAAGAATTCCAGGAATTCCTTCTCTGCTAATGCGTTATCTTCTTCACTGGCATGCATGTCGAGTTGAATGAGGTGGGATGTGCATCGAGATGCACCCATGTAGAACAATTCCCTTCTCTTCGCCCTCTCGTTGGTGATCAAGAACACGATGGGGGCCTCCAACCCCTTGAAGTGGTGAACGTACTCGACGACGGGGCAGTTGGTGTGAGACGCCCTGTGTATCTCTTCCATTTCTTTCCTCAGCCGTTTGCCGTGAACTAGAAAATCGTCTCTGCCGGCGAAGAGGACGACGACGTCTCCGACGCTTGTCCCACACCCGAGTCGGTCTCTTAGGATTTCATGGATCTTTTCGGCAAGACCGGAACTAGAAACATGAATCTTTTCCACCCTGGGGCCACGGACATCATTCCCCAATTGAATAATTTCCTTTTTATATTCTGGGTCACCAAGACCGGAATTAGTCAGGTCCAAGTCTTTTGCTGTTGAGAGATTTTCTCCCGTCCATGTCTGCAAGACAGATCCCGGGTTCCGATAAACTGCGAGCAATGAATGAGCACGTTCCACCTGCTCCTTCAAGTTGTCCGAAACTTTTGTCAAGGAGAGCGGGTCGAAAGCCACCCAAAAGTATCCTCTGTCTCCTTTGTGAAGGGAATGGAGTGAGGTCCACCAGTGGTCATCGAAGCCAATGCACAAATCTTCGGCTTCGTCGACGAAGATGTGGTCGAACGGGAGTTTCGAGGTCTTGAGGATTTTCTCCACGTCCTCCAGCACGGCTTGCTGCATCGTTCCGGACAGTTCCAACACGAGTGCACAGCATTCGGATAACCGACAAGTGAGTCCCAACATCGATCGACCCACGGATCCTTGGCGAATAAGCTGATGGACGGTGGCTTCTGCAAACACCATCACTTGGATGTTTGCGTCCATTACCTGCAAAGCCACTGTGGAGGGAGTGAATGACCGGAAGAAGTATTGGATGATCTGCACTTTCAACGGCCATCTCATTTTCTCTTCCGGTCGTAGGGAGGCAACAGAGCTTTTTAGAAGCTCAAGGAATAGATACGCTTCCCAGCTTGCATACCTGATCCTTAAAACGAGATTCTCTTCTTGGAGTTCAGCTTCCTCTTTTGCCTCCTCCTGGAACACCGCTTTATAATATTCTTTGAACCCCTTCCAGTCAGACTTCAGCAAGCAGATGAGAAGGTTGTCGCGTAAAATCTGCCTTACCCTCTCCATTTCGTCCGTTTCCTCTGTTTTGGCGATCCATCTGTTGAGTACGGCCATGGCGGACGTGAGGAGGATGTCGGGTAGGGTATTGTGCAAGTGCGAGGCCAAGAGGTGATTATTGCAGACGAGAAGAATCTTTTCGTCCTTGTCTCGAATGGGTCCATCAGAGAACCAAGACATGAAGATGTTCCTGATCTTCTCCTGCAGCAGCCACGTCTTTCCCGTCCCGGCTGCCCCTTTCAAGACGAACTCCTTCGGTCCGTTCACCAACAGATCCAGCTTGTCTGCGGTGAGGAAATTGAGCTTCTGCGTCGTCAACCGGGCCGAGTGTGCCGGGGTCGCATACACTGGGGCGATGTACCTGAGATGCAATAAAAATCTTTCATTGCTCTCATTTGTGAAATACCTAAAAACACCCTCAGGAATATTTATGCTAAAATATTTCAGGCAGTGCGCTTGTTTAGAAAAAGGAGGCCTTGCACCAGTGCTTTAGTGCCATTTATTGAGGAATTTGGAAAGGACTCATTGGCGCTGACACGCTGCCGTTTCTCGTGTAGCTCAAAATTCAAGAGAGAGAAACAGGAATCCCATGCTTTCAAAACTGAATGACTTCCCGAAAGATAGAGGATTCCATATTATGTTCTTTGAACGGTTAGAGGTCAGCTCTAGGCCAAGAATTGGTATACGGGGTAGGGATTCCACTAGTGATAGCGCAAGGAATAGGTATTGAGCGTCCTGAGTCGACGTAAACTGCTTCAAGTGTAATAGCTCATTCGGGGGTTTCGCCCCTTTCCGAAAGGTGCTTCTCAATTATATATCATTGGTCTGCCATTATCAGACAAAAAAGAGTTGTGCTTCGGCCAGTTATGTGGAAAAATCACGAACATGGTGTTTGAAAGTGACTTTCCCTGAAGGTTACGGTTCACAGGCAGCTACTTCGTTAAAAATTCATCTAGACGGCACGCGCGTAGAGGGAGAATTTTTGGGGACAGCGAAGGAGGCTAGAAGGGGAGGGGCAGACAGACGCACGAGCTGTCTGCAGCCAGGATCCGTAGTGGCGTCTTGGACTTTTCGTGGGGGCGTTGATGCGCATGCGTCAAACACATACCTGCGACGCGGACGATTCGAAGAAACTACCATGAGTAGTTTCAGTTCGTGCACGTGCGTCTGTCTGCCTCTCCCCTTCTAGCCTCCTTCGTTGTCTCCGAAAAGTCTCTCTTCCAAGCCTCTTTTCTTCGATGGAGAAATTTTTAAACCAGAAAGGCGTACGTTTTTTCTGTTTCTCCGTTTGCAGTAGCTCTATGGGCTTTTATGCAGTACCTTATGTAGTTTCATATACATGTCATAAGTAGGGAACATGGAACTGGTCTGGTTGAAAATGCAGTTCTGCATTTCTCACTTCATTCTCATTCACTCACTTCCGAGTGAGAAAAAAAAATGCCGGACAATTTCTTTCTTCACACGACTATTGCTGCAGTAGGCCCAGGAATATCGCTGGATTGAAATGCGTAAAACTGCGTGGTGTGTGATTGAAGTAGCTCACACCATAGAAAAACTGTTCAGGTATCTGGTAGGAATGACCCCTTGGTTCCAAAGTTGGTTTTTGCTATTGCGTTTGAGAAAACGGGGCTGATTCGACACGTCAAAGCTCATCACATCGGATCAGTGCGCGTGTGGAGTAGGTAGAAAGGTCGTCGCAACGAGAACTTGACATGCATGTAGTGACGTATTAAAGGGAAGAGGGGTATTATGATTGTTTTCTACTGTACAGTCACTTGCGAGAGTTGCCATAGAGATCAATGAGAAGGATAATTTGATGTCTGTCGTGTTAAGGGCAGTGGCGTGGGGACCGATGAACGCGTTGGCCCACCGCTTCCTCCTTCACTCTTGTTGTTCCAGCCCTTTGAGCTCAGCACTCGCTTCTCCTTTAGGGGTAAGTGGAACTCCCTTAGTGAGTCCTTGGTTACGCTACTGTGCAACCGAGATGAAAGCGAGAGCGAATGATCATTGGTCTGAGGCCGCCCACTTGCCAAGACCGGCTATTGTACGTCTTGTGAATACCATGTACACCCATCCTTTAAGCCCAGTCTTCGCCTTGTGACTATAGCCATGTACTAATTAAGTATAAAACATGGGTGGAGGAGGCCTAGAATATATTTTCCAGCCTTGATTATGCCATCTTTCCATTTCCCATGAATTGTCCAAATTGACGAAAGCTGTTTCCGGTAGGGATACGCGAAGACGCGTAGACATGGAAATAATTATGTATTGACACGATGCAGGATTAGAGACAGAGTCCACTCTGTCTCCTTCTAGCGGTCGACGAAAGTACAACAAAGGTCGTCTGATGGCGGGGAACAACTTCCCGCCCGCCCGAGTAAACTACGGGAATCGGGTGACTGGTCCCTGGGTATTTGGGATGGCGTGGCATCACGGAGGTTTGTCGGAGACCAGGCTTTTCATTGTCGACCGTCGCGACAGAAAGACACTCCTCCTGATTATACGCCGCCACATCCGCCCGGGGACAACCATCCGCTCAGACGAGTGGGCCGCGTATGAGGTCTCGGTAGAATTGGCTACATCCACAAAACTGTGAACCATTTGCAGAATTTTGTGGACCCCAACACTGGAGCCAACACACAGAGAATCGAAGCACAGTGGCGATCGATAAAACAGAGGATATTCAAGAGGGGCCTCATAAGAATAACTGGATATGGTGTACCCATAGGAACAGTATAGGCATGCGTGCTGCAATTGAAATAAGTCTCATGCTTCAATTTAGGCTAATGGCTGTAAAGAGCGATTGTTAATTGGTCTGGAAAATGAGCAGCCCCAAGCCCCATTCTAAGTCTCAGGCAGAATAAATTGCTTCACGGGGCAGTGTTTCACGACTATACCAGCTATTGTATTTCAAGTTTCTTGATTACAAATCTGGAAGGATTGGACCGTGCTTTGTTTGGAAAGCTTTTGGAATAAATGCCCTCTTGGGGAGGAACGGCACGCCTTGCATGAATATTTTGCCCTGCGTATTGACTCGTATCGACTACGCAATTCTCGGTATCAAAATTGGCAACCTTCAAGTTTAGAGCGATAAAGTCGTATTTTAGAATGGGGCACCATGGGTCGGCATAGGGTATATGGGTTAAGTGTCCGGCGTACGACGAATAGTCCCCATAATCATCGCTAAAATGAAGTTCAGTTTTCCTCCAAAGTCATCACACAAATGAGCCTTCGCACCACAGGAGGAGAAGCCCTTTGAAAGATTCCAAAGGATATAATCATCAAGAAACATTTGACACACTGAGTTATGGCCCTTTGTGCCTCAAATAGTGACTCATCGTGCCCCAACGTGAGGCATTAAAATGAAGTCAAGATTACAACCAGAGTGAGTTGAGATTGTACCTCATACGTGCAGGCATAGAACAACCGATCTTCCAGTAAGAATTAAGAGTTTTCATCAAAAGAAACAGAGCAAAATCGTGAGGTCACTATCAATTAAAACGAAATAAGCGTATTTTGCAGAAGAACGTCCGAAGTACGGAATTTACACTTTGGATGGGGATAACTCTTGCTACAACTACGTTTCTTGGCACCACAGTTGGAGATATGCAGCGGACCACACGAGGAGAAACAGAGCTAGGAGAGCTATGAATACCCTGATCCATGGTGCCCCACCCCTTCCTACCGTCAATGCAACTCACATGGCCAGAAGACGTAGGTACGACCTGGAATCGATAGTGGAGCCCTGCAGGTGGTGGAGAACATGACCGTTCCACCACCGCTCAATGGATTCTAACGACTCGAGGTCTTCTTCGCAGAGGAAGACACTCCGGACAGGTAAGTCACTCAGAGATTTCCTTTCAACTTGAGCTCTTTTCACATTCGTCAGAGCTACTACACAGAGTGACACCGTCATGTCCTTCGCATCACTTTCCTTAAAATCATTCCAGGTGGTTTCGAAGTTGCAGAAGTCTTTCTCGAGTTGGGTTTTGGCTTTATCAAAATTATCGTTTAGCTTTCTCCTTGAATCCACATTCTTGACTTGCACGAAAATGACCCCAATCTCACGATGTATTAGGACAATGTCGTGTTCTCCTCCTTCCAGGATATTCTCAATGCCACCACCCACATTTCTTCTCTCGACGAGGTGGGAAAAGTTACGATTATACGTGATAAACATTGGCATTTGGTTTTTCCGTCCCAGGCCATATAGACGAAGAATTAGGTGTCTCTCTGATTTCCCCCCAGATGTCTTGGCTGCCTTAACCCAGTCTTCTTCGTGTTGAACTGGTGGGACCAGGCGAGTTGTGCTCCCAGTTTCCCAATCGTTGTACGTTTTCTTGATGAATCGTTCAGCTTGATAGATCCACTTCGATTCCCTCGCAGGTTCATTTCTGCTCATTGTGCTCACGACTGGAACAGAAAAAAGGGACTACATTTAACTAAGGGCAGAAAGTTTTCTCCCAACCCATACTGCCTCCTCACCTCTTTAGTCACGAAGTTTTAATGATTGCAGTTGTGTAATATCTTGTAAACTGAACGGTTCCTGTCATATCAGTGAGGAATGAAAGCCACGCCCTAGTCCACGCAAATGACATTCGACGACCTGACTGGTGTTTGACCCAGAGGCAGGAGTAAGATATCTACTATCGCACATGCACCACATAACAGTACCTCTAAAATAAAACAATGTACAGGGTGAGCCCAAAGTCACTGAATGACTTTTAACAGCTATAACTCGGTAAGGTAGGCATTATTTGCAAAAGGTTTTTTTTTTGCATAGGAAAGAGCGTGCATTAATTCAAAAATATGCAACGTTGAAAAAAAAGTGACATTTGACGTAAAATGACAGTAATTACTGGTCATGATATTGAGCACCGTAGAGCTCGATCACGCGAGCCGTCACCGAAAGGTAACTCCAGCAATCTTCTCAGCGATGCCTTGCTTCAGTTCAATGATCGTGCGCGAATTTTCTGTATATACCTGGTCTCTAAATGAAATCCCACAGCCTGAAGTCGAGTGGAATCAGGTCCGGCGACCTGGGAGGTCCATCGATAGGCCCGACCTGACCTATCCACCTGTCTTCAATGTAAAACGACGCTACACTTCGAAAGATTTCCTTCACAGATAGAGAATACATTAACGATGGCGACACGTTCCTCCAAAGAAAACTCATCGGCATGATCAGAAAACCATTCGGAGCAGCAAAAATTAGCAGAAAATAATCGTGAATAGGGCGTCCTTTGTACCCTAAGCATCAATTTTATGTTATAAAATGTTGCTTTTCTCTTTGTGCAGGCTTGTCTCATTTCTTTTTGGTGTTTCATGCAAATTTCCATGTTTTTTCGTCAGTTAACGCACGCTCTTTCATATGCAAAAAAAAAAGTTTGCAACTTAATGCCTTCCTTGCTGAGTTATAGCTGTTCAAAATCGTCCAGTGACTTTTGACACCCTGTATATATTAGGTATAGCATAAGTTCTGACCCTCTTAGGCAAAGCAACCTTTTCATTTATTTTCAACAAATAACAAACAATCTCAATCAATGAAATATTGACCATTGTGTTCAATGACCTTCGCCCAGCGCTCGGGCAGTTGGTCGATGCCTCGCTCGTAGAACTCGGCTGGCTTAGACTCGAAGAACGTGGCTAGGTCTTGACGAAGGTTGTCATAGTTTTTGTGGCAGCTGTCGGCGAGGTGGTGTTGCAGAGACCGAAACAGTTGGTAATCCGATGGCGCTATGTCCGGAGAGTACGGTGGATGAGGTAGCGTTTCCCATCCGAGCTCCTTGATCTTTTCCTTGGTCGCCTTCGCGACATATGGTCATATCATGCTGGAGAATGACGACCTTTCGGTTGATCAGTGTTGGACATTTTCTGCGCAATTCTTCGTAAAGGCGTTGAAGCTGGTTGGAGTAGAGGTCCGCCATGATTGTCTGGTTCTTTTGGAGCAGCTCAAAATGGATCACACCGTGCCTGTCCCACCAAATGCACATGAGGTGGCGCTTCGGGTGCAGCCCAGCTTTCGGCGTCAAAGTGACTGCCTGGTCCGCGTCCAACCACTGCCATTTGCGAGTGACGTTGTCGTAGCTGACCCACTTCTCATCTCCCGTAATGATTCGACCCAAAAACGACTCGCTGTTTTAGCGCGACGGGAGTGAAGCACAAATCGTCAGCCGTTGAGCCTTGTTTTCTTCGTTGAGTTCGTGAGGTACCCAAATGCTTTGCGCATCTTGCCGAGGCCGTGGATGATGCTTTTTTGGTCGCATCCGAGCTGCTGTCCAAGTTGACGTGAAGATTGGCCCGGGTCTTCATCGAGCAGCTGCTGCAGATCTTCATTCTTCAGCTCAGCGGGTAGTCCAAAGCGGGGTTTGTCATCAATGTCGTCGCTCCCAGAGGCGAATTTCTTGAACCATCGCTTGCATGTGGAAAGACTTGGAGCAGTTTCACCGTACATTTCCAGCAGTTCTCGGTACGCAGCGGTCGCGGTCAGCTTGCGGTGGTACGCGTTAAGTAAGAGAGCGCGGAAGTAAACATTTTTGTCCATCATTGTGCTGAAAAATGGAGCGATACAATAAACGGTTTGTGGCAAATGAGGTATCAAAATACTCGGCTGACAACCGGGAACCAAGTACAAAACGCAATAGCTGCCAGAATTTTACATCAGAAAATGACAGTCAAATTTCTAAGCATAGGTCAGAACTTATGCCTCAACCTAATATATATATATACATATGTCGTATGCAAGTTGACATTTCCATGCGAGTTGAACTTGCATAAAGTATACCGTGCAACTTGAACCCGTCCAATTTTCCATATGCATGTTAACTTGCATGCATTCTTTCTTATGCAAGTTAACCCATATGATGGACTTTTGTGTAAGTTCAAGAGGGATATCTGGACCCCTAATGATATACAGTTAGACGATTCTTATCGAGAAAAAGACTTACATGTAGTGCGCCTGGCCTTGGAAAAACGATAAGGGAGGTACCCTCATCCTTTCACTTTCACCGACAGCCTTATTCTCTCCCACCTTGTTCAGTGCGATACAAGTGAGAGTGAACGTTCTCGTTCTTCAAAAACTCTAGTGGTTTTCGTCTGATTAATCCCATGTGTGTTGGAACACACATGGGTGTGTTCCAACAGATGAATCAAAAAGGTGTGCTTAACGGAAAGGGTTGAATGCAGACATTGACAAAATAGTTGCAGATTCTGTAATCATGGACAATTTGACATTATGAAGCAGTTACTTAATACATTCACGAGGGTGATCAATTAATTCATATCATGGTGTTTGACACGCTGGCTCGAATATAAAGCAAGTGCCGGTGGCCGAAGGCATAAGATCATTATTCTGGCCCAGATGAAGTGCTTCTCTGAACTTGCACGAAAATGTGCAATCCGGGTTAACATGGAGAAGGGTTTGCCCATGCAAGTTCCACTTGCACGCAGTGGAGGACTGGTCAAGTTAACCCACGACGACTTGGCCCTGCAAGTTCAACTTGCACGGTGGGGTCAACTTGCATGCGACATACATATATTTACTACTTATATGTCAACCTGTATAAAAAAGTTCAAGTGGAGGGTATGTAAATTCGTGCAATCGTGCAATTTCCCTTTGGGAAATTGCACGAAAGCCAAGAGACAGGTGTGCATGGGTTTATACTAGTACTGCAAATAGGAAATTCCCACCATAAGAAAGCCCCCTCCTCCCAGGACAGGTCTTATGCTGGATACTCATTCCTAAAATCGCCTTTATAGTGAAAAGCCTGGGATTTTTACTATCTCATCTGTTCAATTGCATTACAGCGGAGGGTTTCACAAATTGTTAACGTCTCGCATAGGCACATGTTGATTATTTATGCATTTTCAGAAAGGTGTCCCTACTGGACGAAAACCTTATCTCAAAAATTATATATATTTTATGCTTCTGATTCCACAGATCTGTTTGCGTTACGTGAGCAACCTGGAAATTCTGACCTTTAGCTGGATATGAAGTGTTGAATTCTTCAAGAAATTGTTCAGGGAATTCATTTTCCAAGCTGAAAAGCCAAAAATATCCATCGGTGTAACCCATGTGAAGGTCCTGGAGATCTCGAAACCAGACTTCATTGTAATGTTGGCAGAGGTCATTAACGCCTAGGACAAAAACGTGATCGAACAACTTTCCACCTCTCTGGAGTGCTTGTAGCCTGGGAACTCCCAATTTATTGACTTTTTTGATTTTATCTGCGTCGCCACTTGCGATATTTCCCCGGCTGGGGCAGGAGACTACTCTCATGAGGGCAGTAAGCAGCCTCTTTTGTTGTCGACTCTCTAACGATTCCTTCCTTTCCAATTCTTCGCTTGATAGAAGCCGGTCCTCGGGTTCATTCCGAGGTTCAAACGCATGTGCATCCATGCTTCTTATGGCGCTGTCCTCTACTTTACCGGGGAGATCTTCGCGACGGATGTTTCTGTCGGTGTCCACAGAATCCTCAATAATGTGCAAATTTTCGTCGGTATTAATGCCTCCTTTTGAGTCATCTCCACAACCAACGAAGACTGTCGTAATGATGCGGCTGAGCAATCCCATTTCCTCGAGGCTGATGTAACTAAGAACCCGTTTCTTCTTCTCTTTCCTCAATTGTTGGGACTCTTCGCCTGGCGAAGATTCTTTCTGAGACAGCATGTCAGGTCCGCCCGGCTCGTCTGTGTGCGCTCTGTTGTGGTCCTTTAGGTCAATATTGGAGATGCCATGGACGAGAGGCTCATCCGTTTTCACGTAATCATCATCGGCCATAGCCGTTCCACCGGGATTTTCGCCCTTGTGTCCACTTTTCTCATTAATTTCGACTTCTCCAATGTTGTCCGTGTCCGCAAGTGGGTCAATAATGTCAGCTTCCACGGCGTCTCTGAATTTGTCGATATCTTCCAGGTTCTTCAACAGTTGCCGAATTTCCAAGGTATCTTCACCGCGGTGAGGTTTTTCCTGGGCCTGTTCGGTTTCACTCGCGTTCTCGTCCGAAAATTGCACATGGGAGTGCATTGGATCAAGAGTGGAGGCATCACTATTGAGGGATTTCTCTTCTTTCACCGATCCTTTACCAGCGAGATCATCTTCCTCATAATCTTTGCTGTCACGCATCCCTTTAGCACCAACCTCATTTTCGGTATAAGTGTTCCCGTAGAAACAAGAAGATATTCCATAAAGGTAGCTGTGAAGCAGAATATACATGAGGCTCTCCACCAGTCCCGTTATTTTAAGGAGCTCCTCACGAGAAAGTAATTCCTTCTGAGACGGTTGGTGGGATCCATCCTTGTATTTTATATTGCTTTCCCCTCGAGCAATAGAAGGAACTCTAATGAAGGGTTCTTCAGTTTCTACGGAGTTTATATCGCCTGCAGGTGCCTCTGCAGACGATCCCTCGTCTTGCGTGTGTTCATTGTTGATGTCTGCGGGAGAAAGCGCACAGAAGGTGAGACTTCTCTGAATGATGCCCCGAACCCACTCCTTTCTTTCGTCTGGAGACCTGTTGGTCCACGTGGAACAGGCACCGATCGCGGATGCTTCGATCCATCGCGGTACTGCGTCTCTCAGCTGCTTCGTCGCCTTTTCGCTCGGGTGGACGACGAGGATTCTCTCCGGTTGGGTCTTTCGTCTTCTGGAGAACCAGACCGTGGTGATGTTCCGCACTTTTTCCTTCATCAGGTTTATCTGGGTTTCAGAGTCTCCTTTGACTATACACTTGGTCGGTTCGTTGACCAGAATCTCGAAATCTCTCTCGGTGAGAAAGTGGAACTCTGTCGTGTTCGTCTCCAAGCATGGGGACACGTAAAGGGGTGCCAGGAATCTTCGAATGCAAGGACAAAAACAAGCTTCGAAGTCTCTTAAATATATAACATATATAAAAAAAAACTATTTAATATAATGCTTGCACTTGTCATTTGCTTCAAAAAGAGAATTTGTATGATTTCAAAATCACTACGGAAAGACTTAATTGCTGCGCTACTGAAATATTTTTTAAAATTTAATTAGCCCTGAAACTTACCAAGAGCTAACCTGCTCGGATGATTTTCTTACCTGGACAGTTTCAGGGATTTCGAAAGGAAAGGAAAATATTGATTCCCAATCTTGAAAACCGAGACTATCGCAAATACGAGTACCGAAGACCTCAATAAACGGAGTTGTGAATTGAATTATTCACAAATTTTCGTTTGTGACTTGGCCTCCTATTTCCATACCCTCTCTCCCTGCACAAGAGGATTCCGTGCACTTCTTGTTCGGCTTTTTTTAATTTTAAATCTCGCTCACAAAGGAGTTCCCCACGACTATGACCAGGCATTCAGACCTATCTAATAGTACACAAGTTCGTGGTAGGAACTTACAGAGCTAGCATAGTCTGGTGTGTGTTGCAGTCAATGTTTATAACCTTGTTGTTGAGAACCCCGACGATACGCTCGTTCCACCAGGTTTCCAATGCCGCTTGAGACTGGCAGTCCTCTTTATAAAGAATCAACGGATTTTGGGGAAGCTTTTCTTCTTTTGGAATCTTGGGGAAGGCGATGATGGAGAAATGAAGAGGAAACCATTTGTCGACCAGCTTCTTTTTCACCATACTTGCCTCCGCCATCAAGTCCCTCAGTCGATTCAAGTCTCTGTTTGCGTCTTGGATTTTCTCTTCGAAGAAATGAAGCCTCAGATCCTCCGTCGTTCCCTCTTGCTCCTCATCGATGTATAATACCTTGAGTAAGAAAAAGCCCGATCTCCGATCTATGATGACCACGTCGTGTTCATCATCTTGTATCTTTTCCAATCTCTCGTACAGTCCACCCTGAAAACGAGTTCTCAGCAACTGCTTCGAGTCCCGACTGTAAACGATGAACGTGGACTCCTGGCCTTCCTCCTCCTTTTTCTTGCCCATTTCGTGCAGGAAATGCACGATGGATGATCGAGAGCCACCACTTAACGGTGGGACGACGTGGGTTCCTGCATCTCGATTTGGAAACGTATCTTCCACGAATTTCTCTGCTTCCTTCAACCACTTCGCTCTCTCGTCTGCCATGATTGCCACGATTTCGTCCACGTATCGCGGTTCCCGATTCCTTCACTAAGGTCAGAAAGGCTCGACGTAGAGATCGAAACACTGAAGCACGAATCAGGGATTCGCGGAACGTCTTATCTGCGGTGGTACTCTGACAGGCTTGATAAGGAATTCATTAACACCGGGTACGATAAGGAGGTGCGTACTTTAACGCCACCTAGTGCCCATTTCTAGTGCAGCAATCCAAAGCGCACGAATAAAAATGGTTTTAAAGACGTCTGTAAGATACATTTTGGACGAAATAAGGTGAATCGTGGAGAACGTCAGTTATAAAATATCTCATATTAGCCTTTTTGCTCCTTTTAAATACGGAAGAGTTTAATCAAAGATGATATCGCCTTTGTCGATACGGGATTAAAGGCACATCTGCAGAGTGGTTATAAAGCCTTGCAATCACTTCCGAGAATAACTTCGTAACAGCGCATTCAATTTCAACGAAATTCACTAGTTATACATATGGAGTCGTGGATATGTGAATGCAGAAACGAAAACGGGTGGCACTATGTACAACTATAACTCTTTATTATGCGCTTGTCCTGATCGAGAATGAAATAAATACGCGTTATGACGTTGGAAACTGCCGGCATTAGCATGTCCTTGGGAATAGGATCTTTGAGCATGGGCAGGGATGTCATGGCGACTACCTCGAGAGGTGTGCTCGCTCGCCCTGACCAGAACGCTCAAGAACGTTTCCAGTCTCTTCAAATTTCTGGAGGGAGTACAGTTGACGCACTACAGGGACAGCGGCTTGGGTTTCTTTGCCTGCTAAGTCTCGCAGCGCTGCAGCAGCGTTGTTACCTGCCTGGTAGAAAACTTTCACGAGAAGCGCATTATTCTGAGGAGTGGTGACTGTACGTATGCCGACCAATATGCCGTTACACTCATTTAGGGCGTACTGGTGGATACAGTGCCGCATGGTGGAAATATGTTCTTACTGCTGCCAATCAAATTCCCACGATTCCATGTATACCCTGTGAACTTCTTGTAAGTTGAATGCACTATTACAGAGTTATTCTTCTCGGAAGTGATTAAAAAATGATAAACCCTCGTCTTCTCTCAGACACCGCTTTACGAAATAACAGCCGGGCACACGTTATTTCTCGTACTGCTACTGTAAAACTAAAGATCTCACGATTCATTGTAAAGCGTAAGACATGTCGGAACGCAGGGATTTAGACACTGATGCCGTGGAGACCTCCAGTGAAGGATGTGAGTTGCAACCGTCCGTAGAAGATGGAATGTGGCTTCAGACATGAGTGTTTCAATATCCTAGGCGTATGCGAGAATGTCTCTTCCGATTGGGCGCGGTTGACTCTACGGTATAGGTAGAAGCAGCCAATTCATGCAGATTTATCTCGCAACCGTTGAAATGGCGTCGCCCCACTCCAGTTCGTGCGTCTCGATCAGATTCTAAAGTCATTGCTTCCTCCATTTTTTTAGTCCAGTTTCAGACGGTGTTTGCATTTGGTTTCTTGTCACGGTGGTTCCATACGTATCGTCAGTAGACTAAGCCAGTGGCGTGCCCAGGAAATCCCAAAGGAGGAGGGGAGGGGGAGGTTGACTCGACACATTCTTCTGTAGGACCGTACCAGGGGGGTTGCGAGCAGTGCATCCTCACAGGGTGCCGACTAAAGAGGGATGCCGATCGGCTGCCAAGTATAGTATGTATTGATTAATGTAAATGTTATCCTGACCTTTACTAAATTAGATTGAAATATTTAGTTTATTTTTACGTAATGTATTATTGGTGATTGGGAAGCTGAAGAGCTGTTGAAGGGGGGGGGGGGGGGTCAAATACCCTCGGTAGGGCCCTGTTGTGTATGACTTTACTAAGCTATAAATATTGCTGGCCTACAGAATGAAATGAGTACCTTACGCTGTCCGTTTCATCAAATGTTTCACTGGGGACGTGCTACCGGGGCGATTTTTTCAACAGCTCCTTTAAAAGCTGTCCTCTATCATTCGGGCGAACGTCGGCACGTGCACCAATTGACCCGCAGTTGCTGTTCTCGGCAGCACCGGGTGATTTAAGGGTTGCCTCTTTATTGGTCGGTACCTCCAGTTCTTGGCGCGGGTCTTTTCGTTAAATAATTCAAAAGCGAAGATGAATATGATTTCTTCCCACTAACCATGTTGAAATAATATTCTGGTTCCTGGGTGTTTTATAATCCAAACGAGAACACAAATTAAACCTCTAACTCCAAGCATCCGCACTAGACTGGTACATGGTACACTGGTACATGGCCTGGAAGAAATCCCCGAGAAACAAGGGAAGACGAGTCCCTACGCTGCACCTACCATTGAGATCGTATATTCTTAACTAGACTGGCTGCCGGCGCTAGTGTAGTGTGAGGTTTTGAATCCGTGATAGCCGGGTCGGTCGGAACCACTGAGCGAAGAAGGTGCAGGCATCTCAACAATGTTCCGATGTCGCTGTGGGAGACTCCTAAGTCACCGCATCCACTCGACGAATGCCCAATTCTGGGCAGTATAGGAGAGGGGGACGTGTTAGGAACGCAGTGCTGGCGGGGTCGAATCCTCACACGCTTGCTCCGGCCAGCGGAGCAAGCCTTCCGCACTAGGTACAGTAGACGTCACTTATTGTGATCGCTAGTTGTTGTCATGAGCCGAATGATGTGATCGAATCTCGAAAATCAAATTCAAACCCAATATTTCACGTATATTTTTCTCCGGTTTATGCTATCACATGTCGACGGATGTTTTCATCAAGCCATGCGCCGACAACTGTTACCGAATCGTATAGCATTCAGAGAAGGACAGAGATATCCCTCCTCTGGGTCGAGGGGAACTTCTCCTCTCGGGTGTGAAGAGAGAGCTGCAAACGGCCTTCAACATCTCCACCCGCTTTACACAGAGGGTTAGGTCAGAGCGGCGAATCCACGTGGTAAGGTGTCCAGTACGCAATGTTACTAACACGTGCACGACGTTCGTTCATTTGGGTGCTTTAACCAGACAGTAGGTCATGTTTGCAGAGCAGCAGCGACATATCTCATCGAGGACGTTACGAGCCCCATGTAAATCTTCCAGATCCGATGTTCGGTTCTGCGGAGTGCAGACGGTTTCTGGAGTTCGCGGATTTGAGGATGTTGTTCTTTCAAACAGCGAAAGAGCCAGTATCGTATCTGAATGATCCTCGATCCACTCGAATGTTTTTCCGAGATAAGAGGGAACTCCATCTTATCAAGTACTCCCTAGGTCGAAAAGCTCCCTCTCTCGGGCTTTGCAGTCCTATTTTTCAGTGTCATACCCTGAGTGTCGTGGTTAACCAGACCCATCTCCGCTTATTCGTTCTTCAAGTCTTCATCGACTGCAAAACTTGAATCTGACGATGGCAGCTGCGGCCCGTAGTGAGACGATCGTGATCGATAAGGACTTGGACGATCACAACGGCCTCGCGACTGACATTTCTGGGTGCTTCAGGACGGGATCCAGCTGGTGCGACGTCGTCATCCTCGTCCAAGACGAGAAATTTTATTCCTGCAAGGGGATACTTGCATCCGTCTCCATCTACTTCCGAGAAATGTTCTCCACTGACTTGAAAGACGCTTCTCAGCGGGAGATCAGACTGGAAGGCTTCACTGCGATTGGATTCAAGCCGGTTTGGGATTACATTCACGGAACGAAACTGGAAGTGGAAGGGGTTGAAGGGGCATTGGCCATTCTTCGAGATGCCCGATTCCTTGGGCTCAAACGCCTCTTCCACAAAACGAGCAAGGTCGTAAAGTCGTTGCTGAGTCCTGACAATGCCGTACGGATCTTCGAAACTGCCGCACAATTTGATGATAAGGATTTAAGAGAAGCTGCTGTTGGCTTCATTTCGGTTCATTTCAGTGAGGTCATCCGCTCGAAAGACTTTTTGAATGTCTCAGTCGAAGCATTAGCATCGTTCTTGGTTCAAGATGCTTCAGGAGTGTTCTCCGCCAAAGAGATTTATGAAGCAACGAGGAAATGGTCGGATCACGATGAAAGTCGGCAACGTCCATTGTCGAATTTATTCAAGAAACTCCGTCTTCCTCCTGATTACTTGATGTCGGTACTCCTCAAGGACCCTCGAGATACGAAATTCCGGGATGCTATGAGAGATGCGAGAGAATCCCATGTTCCCGAGTTTCACCTTATAGTCTCCCAAGACAAGACGATGTCGCCTGCATGTAATTCGAACATGTTTTGGTGTTTGGGAGAAAGGAGCAGAGAGAAAAAGATTTACCGTATCAACAGGAGCAATTGGGACTTGGAGGAGGTCGCTTCCTATCCAGACCCTAAAGATAGGTCGTTTTATCGAGCCTTTGCTCAGATCCACTCTAAACTCTTCGTCACTGGATGCGGCGAGATGAAGATCTTCGACGTGGACGAAGGGAAATGGGAGGAAGGGCCGATCCCCCCCGAGTATGTTTGTTGGCCAGGAACTGCTGCTTCCCAAGGATCCTTGTTCATGTGCGGTGGGAGGGGTGAAGGCTATAACGAGTTAAAGTGCGCGTTTCGCTTCGAGACGGAGTCAGGTCGCTGGTTTCGATTGCCCGAAATGACATACGAAAGGAATGAAGCGGGAGCGATCTACCACGACTCATGTCTCCATGTCGTCGGCGGATGGGATGATAACCCTGCGAAGCACGAGCGTTTGGATCTTCGCACGTCCAAGTGGGAAGTGTTGGCTGGGCTCCTCGAAGGCAGAGGGGGTCATGCTCTCGCGTTTCATAAGGGTGACCTCGTTCTGGCTGGGGGATCATTTCTGTTGAATCACAGAGATGTGTGTGTGTATGATCTAAGAGGAAATGCATGGCGCAGGAGTTCGCAAATGACCGAAAAACGATTCAGACTCGGTCTCGTGTCGGTGGAAGGAAAATTGTATGCTATTGGAGGGAAGGGAAAGCCCTCTGTGGAAGTCCATGACGGATCGAGTTGGGAGATCGTGAAGAGATTCCATTTGACTACTTGTGAGAGAGCTTGCCTTGGTGTCGTTTGAGTGGAGGAAAAAGGACGAAAGCATATTTTAAAAATTCCAAATAATTAATCATGGGCTCGGACATAAAACAATATCCAAAACAATTTTTTAATCACGTCTTTCATATGTTTAAACATATGAAACACGTTTTGATTTAACAAAAAACGTATTGGGTTTTTATTCTATAGAAAATTATTTTATTCTTGAAATCGGGATTTGAATGGGGCCCTTGCATTTTTCATGCTTATTGCCGTCTGGGTTCTACCAACGGTGTCATTCTCAGTCTACGGTTGACAAATGGATGTGGTTGGAAATGATCTAGTTACTGCTGTAATCGGCTCACATCATCAGTAAAGATGGAATGCGCGTTGTTTCCACCTGGACCATTTTTCTGGGGTTGTTCAGGTTCAGATCCTTTCGTCTTGAGTGCGGTAGACTGAGAATGTCTGCGGCAGGGCCGGCATTAGGCATGTGCCCACGCATAGGGCACAAATTCATCAGGGGCACCGAAAGCTGGCAGAATGAATGAACCATTAATGGAGTCCATCCTCAGTTTTACCTCAGGAAGTGGAATGAGGAACCATACCCGTTCCTTCCGTTTTGGCGTCATTTTGGACGCTAGGGATTAACCTTTCTGAGAGTGCGAGGTATTGATATCGAATCCGATGAATCGGCGTTCGATATTTTGATACGCTCCCAGGGGAAGGTGCGTTGGGAGTCTCGCCATGGTCTGCGGAGAGACCACGGAAGCACGTAGTACACTGCGATAGGGAGAGGAATGCCCAATGGCGTTCTCTTCAATGCTCTTATGCTGCTGAGCGTCGACGGCATCGGAAGTGCTCCTCACTTCCAATAAGTTTACGCCTCAGTAAAAGTCGTCACCACGATCCATGACCAGGCATAAAGAAGCTGATGTGCTGGAAATTTCTACCTTCCATCGTTATACCGTTATGAAGAGCCATCTCGAGCGAGTTGTGGAAATAAATAATAAATCCCTGGGCCTTTTATGATTATTATTGATGACCAAACAACCTTCAGTTCATTAGACCGATTTACTTCCATGCTCCTCAAAACTCCTTGCCTTCCAAACCGATGTGAAATTCACCCAATGCCTTCTGTAGTTGAATTGAGATGAAATTAAGGCCTCCTTTATCTTTCCTTCCGGAAAGTTTGTTTCTGTATTCATGCTCTCATTAGGAAATATACGATCAAATTTATCTAGGCCAATAGTAATAAAGGATTAATATGAATATGCAACCGTGGTGACATTATGGCAGGAGTCTTTTCTTCCTTCCTGAGGTGTCGGCGGCACAAGGTAGGTTCCCGATTCCACCAGATATTCCCGCCAACACTACACTGTAATTTTAACCATCGGAAATTCCCCACATTTCCTCATTGCCAAAACATATTCTCAACATATTTACAAAATGCCTTACAATGAACAAAGATGAACAAAAGGCCTTACTTTTCGGTCGTGGTCAAGCCGACGGAAACTGGTGATGAATGAGACCACGTCGGGATTTGTGCTTGGAACAGCTTTTCTACCCTCCCTTTCCTCATTCGATGAAGCGTTCGAAGAATCCATTCAACTCAGAAATGCCATCCATCATAATCTCTGCATGTGTATCACCTCCAATTCATCTTTCCTTCTTTAATCTCTGCATGGTCCTGCCTTTCGTCTGGATAATTTCATCTACCTCACCTATGCTGCATTTAAATCCTCAATCGAAATGGAAATACGATTTCTACATTACACTATGCATTATACTACTCGGGATTTCTGCTTTGACCATCTTTTATTATCAGCGAAATTATTATCATTACGAGTCCCTCTGGCGCGAATTTTTTCTGTTTGCCGAGTGGAGTGGAAGCCTCTTCATCTTCCATCAACGTATATCAGAATTTTAGGGATCTACTGCCAGCTGCTGAGTCGATAGCGAGTCGATTGCAAGACTTGTCCAGCAAAAAGTTCAGACTGGAAATATAAATAATGATGGATTTTTTTCCGGCAGGTGGACTGCATGCTGGAAACGTAACTGGTTCCAATCGGGAATTAGAAGGTTGGCATTTTCCTACAGGAAAAGGAGAAATTCAGCAGAATACAACGTGGGATCCGACTGGATTCCGTTGGTTCATTCCAGCTTGAAATAGCATACCAATTTACGACTAGTTCTGGTTGGAAACGCTGCAGTTCCTGCTGGAATTAGCACACATTTGATTGATGGAAAGCTTGCAGTTCCTAGCTGGAACTTTTTACTGGGTGGAAAGACGCTGGAGCAGTCGATGGAACAATTTTGTGTTTTTAAATTCGTAATGGCCGTCATCCACAACGACGGAAATGTAGAACCGGTTCGTAATCCGACGCGGGGAGGGACCTTCAGGAATGCCGATCCATTTCAATACGTTTACACACTTACATTGACAATTGAGTTCTTTCTTTCCTCCTGAGATGTCGGTGGCACATGGGCTAGGTTCCCGATTCCACCAGAATCCAGCCAGCGACAGGGCCCTCAGTTCGTCATCACCTTCCTTCCTGGTAACATTTAGCTCCACGGTTTAAAAATAAACAGTGGAAATTGGTCATTATTACTCATACCCATAACTTATTCTCAACATTTACAATGAACAAGGTGTAGGACTTACCGTCGACTTGGATCACGACCAAAGGGTGACTGTTGACGAATGAGACCATGTCCGGACTACTCAGGATTTCAGCTTGGAACTGCTTTTATACCCTCCCATTCCTTGTTCCATTTGTGGTCGACCTTGGCTCTCCCCCTTCCCATGCAGATATCCATCTCCCCTACTTCCGGCTTCCTTTCCACCTTCCCCCTTCCACTGATAAGGAGTCCGTTGGCGAAGGAATTCCTTCCCTCTCGTCTCTCACAATCTCTTCAAAGCGCGCTATGCCCATTTATTTTGCACAAGTTAATTTTCCCTACTCGGTGAAATGATTCATAATTAGTCCCTGGTATGAAATAACTCCTGCCTGTTTGCCATGGAACAGGGGTTAGCCAGATCGAACAGGAAGAATCCATTGAACGGAGCAATATCATCCAGCATGAACTCTGCATAGTCCTGTTCATCTCCAATTCATATTTACTTTCCGCGTCTTCTTCCTTTCGTCCTGATCATTTTATTTCCCTCGCCTATGCTACATTTAAATCCCCAATCGACTGAAAATACAATTTCTAAATTACTTTGAAGTTTAGGCTGGTTGAATGACGTTAAACGACGGATTTCAACGTTTCTGATATGGTCTGAGAAACTCATTTGGGACGATCGATCCCCCTTTCATTCATTTCCCTAACCTAATGAAAAATGGTCGGGGGAAAACCTTTTCCTTCAACTAACGAACGAGAGGGCGCAAATGAAACATCTTTGAATTTCTCGACAGAATCTGGAAAGCTCAGGCATCACGTCACATTGGGATACTTTTAGGTCTGGGGGGTCAACTTCGCAGCAGGGCTGCCCGTGTGGACCAGAGTTTATTGCTATACGGCAGCCAGCATTTGTGGTATCTGTGTGGTTCTCATCTGTGTTGTTCGAACGAGCAAGGTCCCTGCTGATTGTGAGAGATATCGCCAAAGTAGGCGTTTTCAATGGTATCATGGAACGACTGGCTATGTGTTCCCACTGGATTTCATGCGGTTCCAGGTCTCATCCAGAATTTTGAAGGTACGATATTCCATGAAAAACCTTCAGGGAAAATATGCTGCTTCAAATAATAATTCCAGAAATTTTGCTATCATTACGAGTCCCTTTTGGAACTCTGACGTGATTTTTTTTCTGCCGGGCGAGTGGAGTGGATGCCTCTTCACCTTCCATCGACATACATCACACTTTTAGGGAACTGCTGCCATCTCCTGAGTCGATAGCGAACTCGCTAGAACGACAAAAATGTAAAACCGGCTATGCCGGACCGTAGTCCGGCACGGGAAAAATGCGGGGGCCCCTCTGGGTTCCGGAGATTTGCCCTTGCATCATTTTCAATTGCCAAAGTTATATTTTGAAGAGAAAAAAATGAAACCACTACTTTTTCATTAAGCAAGGAAAGGAGAGGAATTCCTTTGTAGGTTGTCCAAAGACTTAGACTTAGAGTGGATTTTTGAACAGAGCATTATCCGATAATGCAGCTTTATTTCAGAGAAAATGCATTATAAATCCGGTAAATAAAGCAGCATTATCGGATAGTTCTCTGTTCAAAAATCCACCCTTAGCGTTTGTATACTCGGAACCTTTGCCACCAGCTCGTCGATCAATTCCTTGTAATTCAAAGACCTGCTGACTCTCCTCGATAGATAGTATGGCTAGTCCCGTCAGGCGTTCTTGTGACATGCTCGATCTTATAAAGTCGTTTCAGTATGGAGAAGCATTTTTCTGCAGATGCAACTCTCACTGGAGCCGTGAGTCCAAGAGCGATGGACACGTTGGGATGCACGGGCTCGACCACTCTTGGAACTCCACGATTCATTCACAAGAGCATCGAGTGGCTCTGGCCGAAGCGTGGCCGGACTGCGAGGCGCATCGACGAGGTCGTTCAGCTATTCAGGTTAAACTTGGTTAAAGGTGTTTAAACTTTACATCGATGATTAGGGTTGCCATTCGTTCATGATTAATATCGATAGCACATATTTCAGACCCTCCGTGGATACCATAAACCGGACTTAATATGGACTCTGTTCTGTTCATGTGATGATCTTGGGACGAAAGGAAGAAGACGCGGAGCTCAAACGAGGAAGGAAACATGATTTGGAAGTGCAGAATTTATGCTGGATGATATTGCTCGGTTCAACGGATTCTTTCTGTCCGATCTGGCTAATCCTAGTTCCATTGCGTATAGGCAGGAGTCATTCAATACCAGGTGCTAATTATGAATCATTTCAGTAGGTAGGGAAAATGTAAAGGTTGTGCCCATTGTGAAATGGGCAGAGCGTGCTTTGAAGAGACAGTGAGAGACGAGGGGAAGACATCCGTTCGTCAATGGACTCCTTATCAGTGGAAGGGGGAAGGTAGAAAGGAAGCCGGAAGTAGGGGAGATGGATATCTGCAATGGGAAGGGGGAGAGCCAAGGTCGACCACAAATGGAACAAGGAATGGGAGGGTATAAAAGCAGTTCCAAGCTGAAATCCTGAGTAGTCGGAACATGGTCTCCTTCATCACCAGTCACCGTCGACTTGATCACGACCAAAGGGTAAGTCCTTGATCTTGTTCATTGTAAATGTTGAGAATAAGTTAAGGGTGTGAGGAATTATGGCAAGTTACCGATGTTTAAAAATACACAGTGGAGTTAATTCTTGCCAGGAAGACGGGAGGTGACGAGAACCTATTGCTTGAGAGTATCTCTAGTGCCACCAATCCAAGCGTCAGCTCTGGAGGGGATGACGAACTGAGGTCCTTGTCCCTGTCTAAGGGGTGTCTAAGATACTAAGGCAAATGAGGATGTATGGGCATTACTGGGTGTATTCAGACACAGTTCACTTGCCTGCAACTTACCTCGGCCGACACCTGAAATCCTGCATGGCATTGACCTGCCTTTCTTTCCTTTGCTAATATCGTTGCGCAAGCCTAATGGACTTAAACAAAATGGTTTATACCTCTTGTTGCATTCCTGCAATGCGATTCAATGTAATGTAAATGCGATTCGGTCCGTAATGCTCCAGGCATCATCGTACCTAAGACACGGTAGAATATATAGGTCAAACGAGATGTTAGCTAGATAGTAGCTATTCTTCTTGGCGTCTGGATGAAAACCCCCTTTTAAGCCTCGGTCCTATGGGTCCCGAACTTATTAATCGAGCGTTAAAGAACGTCTTCAACTTCTCAGGCCAGCTGAGGAAGAATACAAATAGGCCTTCGAGAAATCAAGTACAATCCACCATGAACGCGCTGTGCTGAGCAGAGGGCGACAAAAGCAGGCGCCATTGTCTTTTGCAAGAATCTGCTTCCACGTCCAGAAGCGCCCCTATTGCGTCCCACGCCTTTACCTCGTATGTTTCTCAGAACGTCTTTGTCAGGATTCTGCCTTGTTCCACAAGCTGTGTCGTTCTCTCACTTCCGTGTCGTTTTTTTCGTCTGTCCACACCATAATGATCTTGAAGCATAACAGACTCGTACTCTGGGGGATATTCTCAATTCCAAAAAGCCCAAGAAAATTAAATTTCGCCAATTTACCACTAACCTTGATGTATGAACGGCCCAACTTTTGCCAGTAGGTCGTTTTAAAATGGTCCTGTAGACGCATTTTCTACACTAGGAGTTAGAATTCTCCTTTTGCAGCACGCTCTCTGCACATAAACCCTTGAAACGACTTCGTTTCGCTTCCCTATACTCTTAGTAGAGAATTCACAATTGATAAATCTCCGCAATTTCCTCGTCCGCTGTTTCCATCTTCGCTGCACTGCTCCGACGGTAAAGAAGTATACCAGCAGTTTGCATAGTGCATAGAACATCAACAGGAGCGACTGATCCGAACAAAATACACGCTTGAATGAGAATAAACTGCATGGAGAACCTTTACTCGAAGAGACTGGCATTCGTCCGTGTTCTAGACTCGCCCTTGGGAATGGAATGGAGAAAGTGAGATAAAAGAAAACGCAGGGCAAAATAACCACAGTGAAACTGATCTCAGCTAATTTTCACACAGGGAAGGGTTGTGCCATGTCACATCACACTTTGCGTACCAGACAATTAACCCCGTCGATCTGCTGCTCTGACCTAAGCCTCAGTTATTTTAGCCTTGTAGGCATCGAGCTATATTTCACTTTTCGGGCCATAGGCTAGGCAAAAGGATTCGAAGGGAGATCTCCGTGAGCAAAGTGCGGGTTGGGCTTTTCCAACGTCGTAACAAATAGGATTTGAGGAAGTTAAGGAATTGTGGGGAATTTCGGATGATTATTTTTAAACAGATGCCAGGAAGACGGTAGATAACGAGAACCAATTTCTTCAAGGATATCGTGTGCCAGCAATGCCGGCACCACCTGGAGGGGATGACGAACTGAGGATCCTGCTGGCGCCGTCTCTGGAGGGAATGACATGTCCAGGGGTCCTCGCATTTTCCCGCTCCGGGCCCGAAAAAATGGGATGAATACGGGGCCCAAAATTGGCGCTGCTTTTAACTTAGCTTTACGCAATTCATTGCCGAGTTCATTCTTCAGTACTCTTTGCCTGGGGAGTAATCATTATTCTCCCCTCAGCTATAGACATATATTGTATCTTATGTCTTATGTCTTTCAACAAGACGGCGCGCCGCCACACTACCACAAAGACGTGCGAACTTATCTGGATGAGAATTTGCAAGGACACTGGCTAGGACGAAGAGGTGCAATTGAGTTCCCCGTACGTTCTCCTGATTTAACACCTGCAGACTTTTACCTATGGGGATGTCGTATATCGCAGAAAACCAACTACACTGGCGGCCCTTGGAGAAGAAATTGAAAATGCATGTCCCACTGGACACCGTGGCCAAGGTTGCCCAAGCAGCAGTTCGCCGTACTAATAAATGTCTGGAAGCTAATGGCCAACACTTTGAGCACCTCTTGTCATTGTAGAGGCCAAAGGTAACTTGTACTAGTATTAATCTCATGATGTCTGAAGAAATTTAGTATTTAAATATTTATACAAGTTTTTCTTTTCCTCAAGTGTGTATACATTTTTTTTTGGCGGACTCTGTATATATGGCAGGGTCACTGTCGATCCTTCACCTCATGCGCACGCTACATGGAGCAAGGTATACCCTCCATGGCCGAGCAGCGGACTTGAACAAACGAGATACACGTTGAGGGGTACCTCAACGTGTATCTCGTGTATAACGTGGGAGTCGATTCCGCTGCCACGAAGCACGCCTTTAGGAAGTGTTGTTGATACCAAGCCACCAGATATCACTGTAATATTTCGCCCCCCTCTTACCCATTGGGGTGTCGCCTCTAGTTATACTCTACTCTATGCCATCTTGAGGAAATGGTGGGAAGATGCTGTGTACACGACCTCTTTATTAAAACTTCGGGTAAGGAATTTTTTTTTTTATTGCTAAAAACGTACAGTGCAACGTAACAAGAGGGGGATACTTATTTCCGTGAGCAGCCTAACATGGGCTTCTCAGTTTTTGAGTCCTTTCACGAGGCATTTTGCCTAGCCTATGATCAAGAAAGTAGGCATTTAAACCTAAACGCATTGTAGTCGTTTAGGTAACTGAAGCTTAGGCCAGAGCGGCGGCCCGACGGGATAAGATGTCAGTACGCAATGTTACCAACACGCGCTCAACGCTCATTCCTTTGGGTGCTTTAACCAGACAGTATGTCACGTTCGCGGACCAGCAGGGTATGCCATGCTCATAAAGTGAATTGACAATTCGCGTATTCACAAGAAAGTGAAAGGTACGAACAGTGGCGAAGTGGTGCCTTGTTGGTGTGGCACATCTTCAATCGTCAGCTTCATGCAACTATTCAACCTTTACAGGAAGGTAAGGCAGTTCATCACTCTATGATATGGCTGGATTAGAGATGCTGGTTGTAGGGAAGTGAAGATACACAAAATGCATTAGGTTCAGCGTCAGGGCGTAGAATTTGCAGGTTGGGGTTCGATATCAATATTCCGTTTAACTTTCTTCTCCTCTTCCCCCTTCCCCTCTATCGGATAAGAGTTTCGTATGGGGTTCTCATAGGGAAAATGAACTTGTTTATGGCCTGGATTCTGTAAGTAAATGGAAAAAGAGATCCACTCTTAGGAATTCTTATTGATAAAATGCCAAATACGATATGCTTCAAAAGTGGTCCTCTTTTGCCTGGGCGTCATAACGACCAAGCGCGACTTCCATGTTAATACAGGTTCCAGCTCTACCTGAAAAGCAGGGAGTTAATGTTTTTGAGTAGTTCTTGGTTGGACTTGGGTTTTCCCGCCTGTTGGATCCTTTCACATTTGCAGCATAGCCTATTTAATATCCTAATGAGGTTTTTCATCGCAGAATGATGGGAGGACAATGATGATAGAAAATTCATAGGGGAATAAAACGGGATGCATAAAATAAAACCCCACCAATTGAACTTTATTAACCAAGAAATATGCAGGATTAAATGTCAATGCTGAATGCGTCCGTGGAAGATAATGTATTTTGTGACCAAGAAACATGATGTGGAACTAAAGTTTCCATATATATTTGAAAATAGTGTAGGGAAGACACCCAATGCAAAGAATGCCTGGATGCATGCATATGGTTATCCTTTCATGTCCTGTACCATATGACTCACATAAGCCACAAGCGATTACTTCTTATAACTTCCATAAACAATTGCATGAGTTGTTTTCCTTTTCCCAATCCTCCTTTGGACAAATATGATAAATTCAAGGAATTTATCTCATTTTCGTCCTGGTTACAGAAAATTAAATAAAATTAGTTGAGTTGTTCACTAAAATCAGCTAAATAGCTGGATTCACCCTTTCTACATATCAGGATAGTTTGATTTGATTTATGGTTAAGGGGAGAAGTTGATGGCACTTGGGTGTAATTGGAACCTTTAGGAGAAAATATGAAAACAGGGAAGGGGATCATCGCTCATAAAAAACCAGGGTAGGAATAGTTGCTCTGTAGTTGGACTCATTCTCCTTCATCAACATGGCCCACATCGATTCTGACATGCTTGAAGTCTCGGAAGCCCTTCGGACGGCTTTAAAGTTCGCAAATCGGCAGGGTCTCCTGCCGGATTGCACAACCCAGGCTCTCAACTGTGTTGTCCCTGGCTGTAATGGTATGTGAAAATAGTTATTTCTCTGACTTGGCTGCCACATTTTTCGATGCTTTGGGGTCTCTTGCTCGGGCATGTTGGTCATTTTCCATGGATGTCACACAGGCACGCTCTGATACCACACGAGCGGTAAGGTAGGGGAGGTGATACATATCCTACACCGCACGATGGGATAAGAAATATTGGAGCGCCAGGAATGGTCCCATTGTTTATGGGGGCGCAGGTGGAGGGAGGAACGATGGCTCCTGGTTCTCCTTCAAGGACGAGAACGACCGGCCTTGCACAAAACTTTGTCCGAACAATTCTCTTGATTGTTTTTTGTTGGGCCAAAGATCTCACTCTATCGCAGACGGACTGCCTCTCATCCCTCATCTCCCCACTGCGAGATGAAACGCTGGTAGATTGGCGGAATTTCATTCGCGAAGTTCTGCACAATGCCTTCCAGGCAATAGATGGCATGATAAAAGTTGCTTTGGATGACGAAAACAAATTTTGCACGTACATATGAATGACTTTGTCACCTCATCTAATAACTTCTTTGCCTCTGCAGTGGGCGCCGTAAGAACAACAAGGGTCGGCTCCTAGCAGGGAATAATTTCCCTGAAACTACGGCGGCCGCATTGTAGGTCCCTCGGTTTTTGGTATGGTTTGACGGCACGGGGGTTTTTCGGAGACTCGCCTCGTTATAGCGGTGCGTCGCGATATAAGGACATTACTTCCCCTCATCCGACGCCACATTCTCCCGTGGTCCACAGTTAGATCCAACCAATGGGCCGCATACGGAGACTTGGGCAGGATGGGATATGTTCATGAGACAGTTAATCACTCAGAGAATTTCGTGAATCCGGTTACGGGTGAGATACCTTCACTTCGGGTCCCATTTAGCACATATTCATTGCTCTTAGTTTCCCAGACGCAACGCATCGAAGCACAATGGGGGGCCATGAAACAGCGAAATGTGAAGAGGGGGCGGGGAACCACCCAGCAGATTCTGCAAGCCATCTTTCTGAAGGTTGCTGAAGTTGGAGATGCTGAGCACAAGAAAAGTCCATTCATAAATGAATTATAAATAAATATTAAAATTATAAATTTTAAAATGAGATCAAGCTACCCGCAGTGAGGAGAGACGTATAATAGAAGACGACAAGACCATTTGACATTTTTGTTTTCATTGCATTATACCAGACTTCCTCTTTTTCTCATAAAAGACCTGTACTTGCGTCTTCATTTGGACGGAAAATATACTACACTAAGGTCGCAGAAACTTCTGAGATAATGTGAGAGCGAAGCGAAGCCACGTGAGTGAAGATGGCCTCTCATGCCTCCTGGAGAGGAGGCCATGGACTGAGAAAGAAAGGCTTAAGGTTTTGCTTCTATCGTCAACTGATGGGCGTCGCCTCATGGTGTGAGGTGCTAGGGTACATACAGCCTACTTTACTGGTTAATGATGTTGACTGAATGTTCTTTCGGTATCGCAAGCATGCAGTGTGCACGGGGGTGTGCGCATAACGTAGGAATACCGGAGAAGGATGGGCTGCCAAAGTTAATGGAGAAAACCATGGCCCCATATTCTTTTTGAACTCAGCTATATGTTCAGCGACCTGTTTATTCGTGAGTTGTATCTGATTCGCTTGAACTTGCAGCGGCTACGCCATGGTGGAATTTGGACACTGGGACAGGAACAGCCAGTGTTCGAACACGAGTAAGGTTTCAAAATATGCGTTCCGGACATAGTTCTCATCAGGGTTGCCATTCTGAGCTGCACTGGAGGAGAGCAGGGGGTTCGAAACATTATGCAACGCGTGCGATTCATTTTGAGGGAGGTGTGAAGTATTTTGCCGCTTGTGCCAAGCATTCTGCAAGACTCAGAGAAACACTGTACGTCTGTTGTGCATGCATCAACAGAGGTCTCAACGGAATTGAGGCGGCTCAAGAATTGGATGCAGGCGACGACGAAATTGGGAGTCGCTTTGCAAAGGGCGCCGAAATAGCTAAGGCCGGTCCTGCTCGTAGGACTGACTCATGTTTATAGAGCAGATCATCCTCCGTACGTCACGATGACGTCACAACGTGATGGCCTTGGACTCCAGCACCGCGCCACGTGAACGTCGCCCCATCCCTCACGAAGTACCTGTCCGATCTAGTGAGAAAGCCGACCGGCTGAATTGACCCAGGAAATATAACCCTGCCACGTACATGTCACATATATACAAATTATTATTAAAATATAAATGTAGCTATGTTCCAGTAAAATTTTTTATTTATTAAAAACAGAATTGTGGCTGTGATGTAACCCAAGTAAGAATGATTGGAGATGCCTGTATTAGAAGTTGTTCATCAAAGTGGCTTGCAAGAGTTCCTTGCATATCTAAGAGGAAAATTCTTGCAGTTAAATACTTAAGGCATTTTTCACTTCCGTTGGATGCAAGTCACTTGATGTTAAACCTTGAAGGTGAAGTCATTGTAATTCTATATTTTGCAGAGAACATTATTTAGATATTCCCTTGTTCTTCAAGATGCTGCACGAGGATTCCATTTGAATAATAATCAGGCTACAATTCATCCGTTTGTTTGCTATTTTAAGAAGCCTTGAATTGCTTGAGCTTTTTCATCATATCTGACACTCTTATACACGACACAATTGCAATTTATACCTTCCAGAAGCATCTCATTTCACTGTTGCATGAAGAGGAGGCAATAGTTGGTCCTACCAAGAAAATTACCTATTTCACAGATGGTGCAGCTAGCCAGTAAAAAAAATTAAAAATTTCTACAACCTCTGCTTTCATAAGGCTGATTTTGGAATCCCAGCAGAGTGGCACTTTTTTGCCACATCACATGGCAAAGGGCCATGTGATGGTGTGAGTGGCACAGTCAAAAGATTAGCTGGAAGAGTGAGCCTTCAAAGACTATATGAACTACAAATTCAAACCCCCTCCTCTTTTTGTGTGTCAAAGAGAATCTGAGAACTACAAGATTTCATTTTGCCCCTGAGACAGGGATCAAATAAATACAGAAGCTCCATACAGCCAATTCCTGGAACACAGTTCCTTCATTGCTACATTCCTCTATCTTCTGCTATCATCAGTGAAACAATTTTCAAAGTGAAGCACATTTGCAACAATGGAAATATCATATTCGAGCATCAGAGGGTTTGTGACATGTGAATATGGTGGACATTGGTATCTTGCATATGTTCTTGAGAAATTTGAAGACAATGAGGAAATTCTTGTTCATTTTGTCGTGGCAGGATGGCACTTTGCCTAGCACTGTGGGTTAAAATTAAAGGCCAGTGGGAAGCTCCATAATTACTCTATTGACTTGACATTTGAAAAACTAATAAAAGGGTATAAAAATAAATAAGTGAAAGACAATGAACAGTAGGCTCAGGCCATAGGCCGGAATGTAACCAGAAACGAGCAAATCAAATCATGATTGGCAGGCGCTAGGCCATGAAAATGACATTGAATAAACAGACCAGCCAAACGACGACGAAACATGCAAGTCTCGGCAAAAAGCAACAACGAACCCCATTCGGCACAGCAATGTTGTATCAACGTTGAAACGGTGAGAGATGGTTGAGGATGATATATCAACAGGAAATCAACGTAATCTATAACAATCTTTTATGACTGAATAATATGAATTATCATATGTAATGAATAACGGTTTGTTACTTTTGGAACGCCCTGTTTATCATGTCCAAATCTGAAATTGAATTGTGTATACACCTTTTTTGAGCAGCAGTGAACATGTCTGGCTTCTTTTTAGGACACCAATGGATGATGACATCAAACTTCACTAACTTGATGCAGTGGATTTTTGAGAAATGACTCTTCCCGTTTACTTCAGAAAGTTGATGTGGTGGATTTATGAGAAATGATTCATGCTGTTTACTTCATGAATCATTGGGTCATCAGTGTCTTCTTGCGCCCTCAATCCTTTGACTTCTCAACTTTGTGGTATTTCCAATGTTGACACAACGTTGCACATAAGCAACTTTTCCACGGTGAACTGTGTTTCATTGCAACATTGCTTCAACGTCGGAGCAACCTTTTGCACAACATTGCGGCAATGTTGACACAACGTTGTTGTGCCAACAAGTCTCCGGAAAAACCAACAAGGGTATGCGTTGACCAGCAAGGCTCGGCACACCAAGCACCACAACGACGAAACAAGCGCCAACACCGGAAGACAGGTGTCACGTGAGGCAGGAGAACCCCCACTTAGAGCAGTTAGTGTTCATCCACGCCCGTGCTTGATAAAAACCACTCCTCCAGCGAAAAGCAGGCTGAGTATAAAACTTGTCCTTAAAACCTCTGACTAGCTGGTTTAGCCCTTTTTAGCAACACTGGATGCTGGTCCTATCGTCTGCTCCTCAGACACATGACAACAATTTCCTTCATCCACATGGTCCAGTCCTTCATTTTCCTATCCTCACAAATCTGTACAACAGAGTCAAGTCCTTTCACTCGTGAATACCTCTACAGAAACAGGACGTACATACAAACCGTCCAATAGAAAGATGGTGCATGCATGGACATGTCTTCAAAAGAGCAAGAAATAGAGAGAATATACCATCAAGATCTTGGTTCTGTGATTGGTGTATTGATTTCTTTTTTTATTGCATTCCAATTCTCCATAGTGAATTCAACTGGAAGGCATTAATAAATGCAAGAATGTTAATGTAGCAATCACTACTTTTACTTGTAAGGAAATAGCTCACCCTAATCCATGAAAGTTCATAGAGTTGGTACGGAAGTTCGGAATTTTTGTGAAACCTTCATTAGGTATGGTTTTTTTTTCACTAGAAGCTGGAAGCATGTACATAATGAAGCAAAGGACACTGTCTTTGTGAAAAATGAAGGTGGTACCCCACATCTTCTGTACCTCCAAAACCAATGATGTCCCTCGCAAAGCTATAAGCCATTGAATGTTAATGATAGAAGTGTTTATACATCAATGTGAGGTAATTCATTTTTTGCTTTTCTTTCCAATTTGTAGCTGAGTGTAAAAGTGACCTTGAAACATTTTAATGTCACGCATCAACTAACATTGTAAAGATGCATAACTTTAGTAAAATACCTAAGCACATTTTCTGATGCTAGGCTTTGTTGAAGTCCCCTCTGCTGTCCTCCCAGTTGCCATTTCATTTTTCATCAATGAGAGATGGACCTTACTTTCCCAGACTGACCCAAAATATTTTCATATTTAAAACAGATAGTATAGAAGGCAATTTCCCTCTCTTGCATTCCCCATCCTCACTGGAAGCAAACCCTCACAGAACATTGCACTTGATATTGTAACGGTCCAGCCGGCACGACTCCCGGTGAGTGGCCTGGCAGGAGGACTGTCCTTTATGCGAGGGAAGAGCTCTCATAGAGAGAGTCGCCGCAGTATATGCATGACCCCCTTGGTGTCATGCCTGACCTCTGAACCTTGACCCCAATCAAGAGATCTTTCTTATTAACCCTCTATATGGCTTGTTCTAAACCACCTTTCTTTTCATTTCCCTCTAGTCTTCCCAGACTAGAGGCAGAGTCATGCTTACATTTTAGTCCAGTAATTCGGCGTCCAAACGCCAAGAAATGATGGCCAGTACCCCAAGGTCTGAAGTTTTCCCTATCTAAAACAAGAGAGCTGATTACAGCCCACTAATCTTATCCGCTTATCGTTCACGGGCGATAAGCACCTACCCCTTTACCCTGATTTGTCTCAGCCCTGACCTACAGTGTTGTGATTTCCACCACTAGTAGCGGAGAACGCACAGAACCGTAACGATATACATAACCCTCTTTAACCATGATGTCCAGAATTCTGGACATTAAGGCTTTTACCTATATATTCTATTGGAGAAGGAAATTCATTTTCCAGTAAGTGCAGATATGAAGGAAAACAGGTTAGCAATGAATTCAAACTTTCAAAGTGTGTAGCTGATATTTAAAATAAAATTTCCTGTACAGGACTAAGAGGTTAAGGCAAAATTTCAATGCAAATGGTGAAACAAATTTTTTTAATGTGATAACCAAAACTACAGTTCATGCATCATGTGACGTCTCTCCTCTAGGTGCATGCAAAAGGAGACTGAAATGGAGAAATGCCTCAGAAATAGAAGTGTCACAAAAACTGAAAATTTGACATAGTGGATATCAGAGCAAATGAAGGACTTGAAGAGAGAGCGACATTAAAGTTATTTGAACGAGCAAGCATTTGGTGCAGAATGTGACTTCTGTGAATCTCCCCCCCCCCCCCATTTATATGTGCATTTCAAACATATAGCCCTGATGATTTTTAGGTGAATTTATTCTGGTTTTCTTATAAGTCACCTCCATGGATGGTGCTGTATGTCTAGCTAAAAACCATAATGGAACCAGGTCTACTTTTATATGTATGTCCAGCATGGAACAACCTGAATTCAGAAGCTGGAACCATGATGAAAGACCATGCTGGATCCAGCTGGAGTTTTTGATTGGGTATATCCATTGCAGGTCACTGAATGGAAATATAAAGATCCATATAATATGCTTCAAGAAGTCAAATGTGCTGTCAACCCAAATGATATGCTCACACGCTTACTTCACTTGGTTCCAAAGAAATCCTGGTGAAATCCAATGTGAGTGTGCTTGCTATTCCTTGGCTGCTTCATTTTTTCAATGAATGAGCAGCTAAACAGATACCTAATTTGTTGTCAAAGGGAGGCTTTTATTAATCCATGCTCCATTGCAGCAACTGTGTTTTCAAAATTCCCAGATGCCAAGGTGTCAGATATGGCTGCTCCAAATCAGAAAATGGGAGAACTGCAGGGAAAGAGGAAGAGGCCAAATGGCATTCTGGATGATCATGATCATTAAACCAATTCTGAGTTGGCAGAGACGTGAAGAAACTGCTGTGATTTTACTTTCATTTTCTTCTTCCCTGATTGATGGTACAACTTGACAGATCTGAATGAGAGAACTTAGGACAACTTTTAATTAAAATTGACATCTTTGTTCACTTATTCCAGCATGTTTCATTTTTTATATATTCACAGAAGTAACAGATTAGGAACTAAACTGAGAATTGGCACCTCAAGTAAATTTTAACATTTGGGGGAGGGTAGCAAGAGTAACATGATTTCATGCATGCTTCATACCTGACTTTCTATCAGGTGTGACATACATGCCTCACCATATACCTCGTATTGGATAAGCACATTAAGTCATAAAAGTATCTTATCTGCTCCTCCATATTTTTTACATACATGCCTTCTATAAAATTCTTATATGCCCTTTCCAAATATCATATGACTTTTCTGTAAGGGTTTCCTCAGCTTCCGGACCCCTCTGGATACCAGCCCTGTCCATTATGCTCTCAGAAGGAATCTAAAGAGCATGTTCTTCTCTAGTGTGAAGAGCAAGAGGATGTCTGTCTTTACTTTGATTTTCTTTAATTGAAGGATCCTTCAAGGACAGTAGAAGCTATTATAAGTGCTCCTCTCTGTGAACATTGCCTAATACAATTTGCAAAAAAGGGATAAGGAAGCAAAAAATACCAGAGGCTGTTTCGTGGATGTAGAGTGGGATTAATAAATAAAACGAACTCAAAATCAATTTAAAATATATACCATAAGATTAGAGAAATTGGTAGTGAAGGATGAAAGCCTTGATTCAATCTTCAGCCTAAAAATGGACCACACTTACAGAAGGGAGAATTTGATGCCATGACACAGACACGAAATTCCCCTTTCCCCCCCCCGTTTGGTTACTTGTTTTCTCTCTTATTTCTGAAAAAAAGAAAGAGATATGCCAATAGGATGTCTTGGTATCTTTGGCAAATAAACTGATTGAATTTCCTTAACACTTCTGACTTCAGTGCCTCCAATGATTTAGGGTAACTTGGGAGAATATGGCCCTTCACAATGAATCCCCTCACAGACTCAATAATTAGTTTGGGCGAATTTTAAAAATAGTTCTATGGAAGAGTACATGTAATTTTCGAACTATTTAGACCTGTTGATTGATCCAGTTCTTTCAGGAATTCGGGATACATCGACGTCTTGAGTCATATGCATGGGATTCTTTGACTCATGACCCTGAAACTAATGAGCCTTGAGCAACTTAAGCGTATATTTCCTAATAGCAGCAAGTATACAGAAACCATTTCTTTAAAGTTCTTCTATGGGTCTCCAGAATGCTTGTGCAAAGTGCTAGCCCCTTCACTTGAGGTTTGGAGGCTGTGTTGTCAAGCGAGCCAATATGGGGGAATACGGCCATCTTGAATTGGGGTAATATGGACACATCCTTCATTTCATGTTAGCACCGCACTGACCTATTGATAGTGTCAGCTTCCTTTCGTGTGGCATCTTAGGCTGCAAAAGACCATCCAATACACTTCCTCTGGATATATGGATAGACGTACTGGACATCTAGACGAAATATGCAGTACAAGAGGAAGCCGTCCATCTACTCATGCACCTCCTCCTGGACATCCGCATCGCTTGACATTATCCAGAAATTTTCCTTTCACAAATTTTGAAGGCAAGTGAATATCCCTAATACTAAAAGGAATTTTGGCACTATTTATCAATACATTTATCAATACTTTTTTTCTGCAATAAAAGACATTTTTTTACGCTCGTAGCACATGTTCACTTTATGCTTGATCACTCCTCTTACACACAAAATCTCTAGGTATAGTCTCACAATCTCGTGTAATGTTACTCAAAAGGAAAAGCGCTGCAATCCTGTGTTCCACAACGATTCCTCGAGTCATGTAAGGATGTCGACTTCTTTGTTTGTCCTCAATGCAGTTTGGGTTTCTTTTTCAACTGCTGAGAGTCCATTATTATGTTTGAAGGTACTCTGCATGTTCCAGCATATTTCACACGTTCCTGGAAAACGTGTTGTTCTTTCAGAAGTGGCCATATTCCTCCAACTATAGGGGTAATTTGGTCTCTTGGGGCGAACTCAAAAAATATCCAAAGGCGCCATATCCATGGGATTTTTTCATATGCCTTGCTGGGACTTATTAAAGGAGATATCAATCAATATTTTAGAAACATTGTAAAAGTCAAATTCGACCTTGATGGGCCGTGATGACCAGGTTTCATTTTGAAGGGCCATATTCCCCCAAATTACCTTACTCTTTTATTCCACCTCAAATTTTGTTTGGTGCAGGGTTGACGGGAGACTAGGTTTGCTCAAGGAGCCTTTAGCACCAGATCATTATGGTAGAACCTCAGTCTCTAATCCCTCTGCTTTTGTGGCCACTGCACAATCCTGATCTGACCACTGTGACAATGCCCTGTGGGGGTACGACAAAGCTAAGATTGCAGAACATCACATGGCATCTGTTGATGAACTGAAACAATGCATTCAGAAAGCATTTGCCACCATAACACATGGTAAGTTGCGTCGGTTTTCACACAGCACGTGGAGAATAATTATATTGTGCTTTGACAACGGCGGACGTCATACTGATGCACTCGATGTCTAAGGATGTACTATAATTGTTATATTACTGTAATATGTAGCAGGAGCGGTGTGTTTTTAACAATGACCTGGGACTTATGGCTCACCCTGTAGGTTTTCAGGGTCTGATGCAACCATCTGAGCGTTTTCGTGACTGCTTGGTGGCTCGTAGTATCATTGTTCTAATGAATGGTAGAACCCTGCAGAGAATGCTTCATCCATCTCGTTTGGACATCTTTATAAGGAAGAATCAAATGGTAGCTGAATTTGTTGAACCTGGTGAGGTTGAGGTTTGTAGTTTCCTTGGTCCAATAGAAAACTTGCAAAATTCTGGTCAGAACAAGGAACAACACATTGATGTGGACCTTTCTAGTTTGATCGATGAACATTGATTAGGTTAGATTAACCCCTGCAGATAAAGAAAGTTGAACAACTATTCAATCAACATGTCTCTCTTTCCTCCTGATGGTGGCCCAATCGGCCGAGCTAAAAATTTCTATCATGACATTGATACAGGGAGTGCTCCTCCTATTAGGATCCCTCCATGAAGAGGGACAGAGGATATCATCAGGATAGAGAAATTCTTGAGAAAGAAATATTAGTAATGTTAAATCAAGGAGTAATTCGACCATCGGCGAGTGCTGTGGTAATAGTTAAAAAGAAAGATGGGTCAAACATGGTAGGCTTGGATTTTCGTCGCCTAAATGATGTGACACGAAAGGATTCATATCTTGTTCCCCGAATTGACGACTCATTGGACTCGCTTGGAGGTGCAAATTAGTTTTCCACGTTGGATTCAGCTATTATTGAAGCAATTCAACATTTTAAAGATCATTCATTAATCAGAGAGAACTCAATCTATGGTGCAGGCGACTGATCCACTTCCGGCTCCTATTTATAATATTCAAGTTCAGGTTCCTCAACCACATAGAAATCCACTAGTTCCGCTTGATCCATGGAGGAGATCTCAACGTGTCCTACGTTCTCCTGCAATCCTGCCTTATGTTAATTTTTAAATTTTTTAATACATATATTTTTATCCTTGATTTCAGACTCATGCGAAGACAGGGCAAACGGTATTCCCAGGGCCTCTCTCATGCGGAGGCCAATCACCACAAGAGAAGAAAAGTCACTTCGCTTCCTCCTGTTTTGCCCAGTTCCTTGACTCTGGAATCTACTTGGGTTTTGGGCCATTCGTATATCTGAAGGTCCCTACGTTTTGTCCAGACCTTCAGAGAGGAGTGCAGCTTGTGCATAAGTCTGGATGTACAGCCAAGTCAATGCAAATGCATCTAAAGAATGTAGTGCTCAGGGACGTAAGGCCCAAGGTTCCGGCGGCTGGTTTCATCCTCCATTGTTGTGACAGTGAGCTCGAAGACAAAGATCTCACCGAAGGCCCAGATTTTTATCTCAACTGGCTGTTGGATCACTGCTCTTTTCTCTTTCTTCATGGTAGTATTAAGATCGTAATTATTAAACCTTACGTAAATTAGCCATTTATTCAGGCCCGCGGTCCTGTTCTGCAAGACCGTGGACATCGCCATGTTTGTAATTACAGGCATTGTTTGGCTTTGACGTAATCCATTTGTTAAGTTTAAAACATTTAATGGTTATTAGTGTTGGAACATAATCAAAGTAACTTTTGAACTAATGAAATTGTGAAGGACCAACAAGTGAATAACGTAAGTGTCAGTGGAAGGGGAGTGAGCAACCGGTGGAGAAAATCGTGGAAGCCAGGAAGAAGGGTTTCCGCGGGGAGGGTGTTTTGGACTTGGTTGGAGGTGGGACGAGTCTACCCGCTGGTCTTCCGTTTGCCGCCCTTGCTTTTTGCCTTTGACGGACTACCATCTTACTGTAAATACCAGGATCTCTTCGATCTGCCACTATCTATATCTTATTGAACTCATTGCGATGCACGAACGACTGCCCTATCGTCTCTTCGGCTCGACACCTCTCAATCTTCACAGTGCCTTTCCCTTTTTGTTTTAGCCTCCCGGGGTAAAGAGCCCAGTCGCCTTATCGGCTGGACTCTCCCCCTAATCTTGTCAAGTTTGGTTTGGCAATACCTCCCCTGTGATATTTTACTTTGTAATCTTAAACTTTTATAACCTTTTTAGAGAGAAGAGATTAGGTTCTTAATATATATTAAGAACCTAATTTCTTTTTACAGATCTTGCAAGAGTAAATTCAAAGTTATTTATTGCCATTTTTATCCCTATTTATTTGAGCTGCCTTTCAAAGGTCCTATAGTCCTCGTGTGAAGGGTTCTTAAGGAACCCCAGGCCATGTACCTTAGACACTCTAGTACCTGCCAGATACTCCAGGGGTCTGAATCTACACCCTCACTAGCACTATGCCACAGTAGAAACTTATACCATTGCATTTTGAATGAGAAAGGCCACGAGGAGTGCTACACTTATCCCAGGGAACCTGCCCAGGCGACAGACGACGTAGAACAGACTACGAGTCTCGCCGTCAGCTTTACATTGACATTCTGGTGTCCCGAGCCATTGTCCGGTTCGGCGACTAAATCGTTTTCTGGAAGCAAGTGCCTACAAGGGAGTGACAAATCACTTTCAAATCAAATCGGTTTCTCCCTGATGGCGTGCACCTCTCCCAACGAAGGATGAAAGTGTACGTGCATATTCTCCACCGTATCAAACGCTGGCTGGACGTTAAATCCCCAGTGCATCCTCATCTCCAACTTTAATTTGAAATTTTGTTAACCTTAAACCTTGTCAGTGGGACACCTTAGATTGAACCTCTTTTGTTTAACCTTTCTTTTGGAATTAGTCATTTTGCAATTTCTTTGCGGTCGACAGCCAAGCGCTCCATCATCCCCTTGGCACCTCTTGCCATATTTTCTTTATACCTGGATAAAGATGATGGAAAACGCTGTCTTGGAGCTAAGCGTGAGGGAATAGTGCACATCACCGACCTTACCGTCGGCGAGGCAGCTCGTGTCACACGAGCGAAAAGAAATGAAATTGTCAGACGAAATCGCCGCGTGCTTGAAAGGCTCATTGACCTGATACGCATGTTGGGTCGCTAAGAAATTTCCTTCCCAGGCCATTACGAAGCTGAAAAGTCCAAGTCGATCGAGAACGACTTCATTCCGGTTGCATCCGAACTCGTGATGGCCGAGATCACATTGCACGATTGGGTTTATAACATGTGGAGGCTGTATTCCTTTCCCTGGCCAGAAACTGGCGTCAAAAGACTCGCCACCGCACAACAGGCCTTAGACGACGGTCAATATTACGAGTAAAGTGACCACTACACAACATACACCGACACCTCCAGAACACCTTTACTGCTTCCTACCAAGACTACAACATAACCATGCTATTACAAGACACCTAAGTTCAACTCAGCATCGAACCACAATCCATCCTCCCAACAAAACCTACATACCAACCCAATCAGGAGGGTAGCCTGAAAACGGAGCAAGCATCCGGCAGGCACTCTCCACACAACAAAAAAATCCTCTTGGGGCATTGAGTTGAGAGGAACTAAAGGAGACACTTCCTACGAATCTCTTTCATTGACAGAGTCGCAATTAAGATGTCACAGTCGATTCTTCATCTAGCGTGCGCACAGCAACTCCCACCTTTCCATGCAGCGGACTCGCGCTTATAAACAGACGCATTACGTTTTTAGGTCGATTCCCGATACGACTGTCACAAAGCACACTCACTGGGATATTGGTCTCCCAACTATATCAAACGATGCACTATTTCACCACACTTATTGCCAACAAAGGTATTCGCCGTATATACGAATCCCTTCACCAAGCCTATGACCAAAATAGTCATAGCCTGGTAGGCCATACACGTCAGGCAGCGATAGCAGAGGCTTAGCAAGGCCGAAACATCCCATGTCCGCTTAGCCTATGAACTGGAAGGGCGTGGGCTGTTAAGCCTATCGCGTTTAGGTACGGTTGCAGAATCATAGGGCAATATGACCAAATCACTTGAAGCGGGTAGTTAAACAAGCCATCAAATGTTTCTGACACATTTCGAACCTCCTCACCTCCACCTCTCGGAGTGTCGCTGCTAGTCACACTCTTTATGCCTAGAGTAAATTCCCTCGAGATATCTGGGTGACACATCGAGTATTCGTGAACCATTAATGAGATATTCTTGATTGCATTTCTCGTCAGCACCCGTTGGCACTTGACAGATCGTCTCTATCCATTCTAGCCCTGACCACTGGGAAAAGTGCCCTGTCCTCCTTGCTGGACCTTGATGCTCTCCGCGCTGCTTCCTCCAATTTGAGTCATGTCTTTCAGCAGTTTTCTTTCATCCGGCACCAGCCAGAATCTTCGACGAGGGATTATCTCGGCCCTTCTCCCTTGCTTCACATTTTCAACCGGGTGACCTTAGGAGGATAATTCCTGTATTTCTTGGTTGGCCACTAAGTTAAGGTATCCAGTACGCTCTGCCCCTTCCATTTGTAACGCAGAAATCCGTACACGTGGGATATGGCCCCGTACCCGCGCAAACTTCGTGGTGGACAGACCGTGCGTTGATACACGCGTCCCCACTTAACACTGGTGGCAGCTGTGTTGCTGATTCATGGGAAATGGCAGATATTACGATCGGTCTGTCTTTTATCCATAGCGACCGGACAACACGACCCAGCGCGCACGTGCAGCTTTCCACCTGGGTCGGGGTCTCAGTAAACTAGTGCTAGGGCCAGGATGGCACTTTGCCTAGCACTGTGGGTTAAAATGAAAGGCCAGTGGGGAGCTCCATAATTAACCTATTGGCTTAACATAAAAAAACTAAAATATATGAAAATAAACAAGTGAAAGACAAAGAACAGTAGGCTCAGGCCATAGGCCGGAATGTAACCAGTTTGGCAGGCGCTAGGCCATGTAAAAACACTGGATGAACAGACCAGCCAGACTTGGGAAAACCAGCAAGGGAATGTGCAGACCAGCAAGACTTGGGAAAAACAAGCAAGGGAATGTGCAGACCAAGCACCACGACGAAACAAGCGCCAACCGGAAGACACACCCCCAGCCCTGCTGCTCTCTCGTATCAATGTTCAGGTGTCATGTGAGGTAGAGGAGCAGTTGGAGCACTTAGTGTGTTCATCCATGTCCATGCTCGATAAAAACCACTCCTCCAGTAAAAAACAGGCACAGCACTAAACTTGTTCTCAAGGCCTCTGACTAGCTGGTCTAGTCCCTTTCAGCAACACTGGATGCTGGTCCTGTCGTCTGCTCCTCAGACACGACACTACAAAACGACTAAAATTTCCACTTCCCTTCCAATCTATACAATGGGACACTTCCACCACGGGCCATCAACTAAAGCCAACCCCAGGACAATGGGACATAAGGAACTCAGAATCGGCACCATGTAGGCTAGAATTGGACATGCCCATACCAAAGAAAGCCTTTTCTGGAAAAATTGTGCGTCATCCCTACTCTGTGCTGGATGCCTGGTTCCTCAGACTATTCACCATTTGCTGCTGGGTTGCATATTCTATGACATTATTAAAACTACAAACAGCGGGATCAATGCCCCCTTTAAGTCTACCACTACCACTAATAGTTGAAGACAGAAACTTTCCTGGAAAATACAGGACTTCTGTCCACATTATGAACTTCGTGTTAACAAGTTTCATAAGCTAGTTATCCATCCCTGTCTGGAGCTGGGAGGGACACCTTAGAACTAGCAAGGACGAACATTGGAAGAGGGGGTGCTGACGGTTGAAGCCTGAGCAACCCCTTCCGATTTCGTTGCTTACTGCGCATGGTGCTGCATCGAGGGTGAGGAGACTTTTGTTCATTTGCCTAGACTAATTCAATGTGGGGAGTATTCGCGCTGATAACACAAATGATGAGATGTTCCTCGCCCTGAGTAATGAGGAAGGCAGGTTCAAAGATCCTTCAAAGAAGGAGATTCGCGAAGCATTGTGCCTGAAGTATTTCTTCAAACGTGGTGATATTTCTCGTGAAACCTCAATTCCTGACTCGAGTCAATGAGAAGTATATATTCTTTGGTAATGAAGAATACACGTTCCCTGACTTTCAGAATGATGTGATACAGTGCTGTTCTGATGCCGTCATGGATCACATAAATCGTGAGTCTGCTCAATCCCAACATCCTTCGCTATGTATACCGTGTTTAAAAGAGACGCATCCAGTCGACCGAACTGGCAGGTTTAGATGCCGAGAGCAAGATCAAATCAGTTCTTGGATCGCTGCGTTTCGAAGGAAAAAAAATTCGTTGCTTCCTACTTCGCCGGAGCATCAGTGATGTCAGGGAAATGCCTACTACACGCAATGCTATGCCACACATACGAGGCTGCTCCTGCAGCAATTTCCTTAAACGGTGTGAAGTAACTATTGATTTAGATGGTCTATAATGTTATACTAATATCCCGTATTGTTCATCTCATAAAGGGCGGGACATCCGCCAAAAAAGTATGTCCAACGGTATCGAGAGGTCTTCATCTAAACTTGAACTCGCATTCCTTTTAATTTCAAGGAATAGAGAGAACATTATCCCAAGGAAAATCGACACGCAGCAGATACCCCTATGTCCGAAGGTGAGAAAGTGCTGAGTGTAGATTTACGATAAAGAATCGAGATCGACCAGCAAAAAAAAAAGCAAGGACTTCAAAAACCTTTCACGTCAAAATGTTTCATTGGAAATAGTCCAATGATGAATTGGCCTCTCGATAAAAAAAAATTCAACGTAAAGTTCGTTCAACAAAGCAAGATTCTTGAAATCTTTGTGGAGATGCTATGCCCCTCATCAAGTTACAATCTTTATTCCAATCCTTCAATATATTAGAAATCGAACGTGGTTCGTAGTGCTGAATGAGGCTCACCGGGCTAGAAAAAGTACAAGCTATGATTGCACGGGTTCGCTTATTGTTTATTCTATGGAAGCCCCTCCCTTTTTGACTTCCACAGACACGAACCGATCGGATGATTGTACGTAAACTTTGCTCTGACAGAGGGAATGGATCCTCGGCACAAGCAACGTTGTCATTCGCGTCGTCCTATGTCCTTCCGCCTAGCCTTTGGTCTGGAAAGGCACAGGCTCGTGGGCTTCTCGCGCCAGGAGCAGAAATCTTAATTGAGATGGGCCATTATTTGTCTCGATGCATATACAAGGTGTGTCCCAAATAAGATAAGCCATCCAACCCGGCTTATCTGGCAACCCTGCAAAAAGGTAATTCCCCTATAAATGGCATTTGTGATGCGATTTTCGATGGCAACACAACACTTTGGTCCGTTGGGAAGGGTGCACATGCATAAGTTTCCACCTTTCCCAGTTCATACTGCAAAAATCGGATTTTCGATAAAGAGAATGTGCCAAGGAGGCACCCCAGGACAACGATGCGGTGGGAAAAGCTCTTGGTGCAGCAGAATGGTATCAGTATCTCAGTATATGAGAATTACCTGTTAGCACGTGTTAGAAACTGAGAAGAAAACTATTTGTAAAGTTAACTCCAATGAGAAACTCTTGCCAAATGAAATCATTCAAGTAATCCTGAATCTACGAATAAGATGTGTAAAAACATCAACCTGTAAAACAACGCTGACTCAGCATTGCAAAATTATTGAAGTTTTAATATCTGACTTATTGCATCAATGTTTCTCAACGTCGATGCGATACGACAGGAGCGCTTATGAAATTATGTAAAACTACGAGGGCATGATCTGTTAAACAGGTAAAATAATTCTTCGAAACAGTTTTCAGTAACAAAGGCAAAAACTGGAAAAGAGAACTGAAGAGGCATTTCTGCTCTCTGAAAGAGTGCGACGCAATTTCTTATATCTCTTAGCAAGGGAATCCCTAAACGCACCCCTAAGGGAAGAACGTGAATACGGTACCTGTAGGGGACCCTTCTTTTCCAGCCTTTCCAGGCATCATCTCTTAGGGTCTCCTAACTCTTAAGGGATCCCTTAGCTAAGGCAGTGACGTGAATACGGCCCTTAGCCTATTGCGTGAGGGCTACATGCCTTTCTAGGCCAGGGAACGATCCGCTCTACTTATACTTGTGGAGGCGAGTAATGCAAATGGAGTTTGTCTGTTCTCTTCTTGTAAGCATAAATGAGGGATGAAATCATTTTTAAGTATCGCAAGTTCGGTGTGTGCTCTACAATTACTCTCTGGAGGTTAAGAAGTCTCTTTCTGGTTTGTGAAGATACCAATCCCCGTGCTACAAGGTTGCAGAAAGATGGTGATAACTGGTGATCGGCTCCAGGCGGTCTCGCTCACAACCTTGAATTTCTTCCTTGATATGCTCTAGAGTCCGTTACTGTGCACCCTGAGCTTTTTAGGTACTACTATTACAGCAAAGTTACCAATCGTGAGAACACGAACATGCCCCATACTGGTTGGTACTCTCTAGAAGGCTTCTGACTAATGGCGTGTAGTGTTGCTTGTACCCACTCGGCACAACTGTTCTGGGTGCCTGCCCGGTCTGGAATCTCCTCGGCACGACCACTGTGAATAATATTCTGGCGTGGAATCCTCTCGGCGTGGATTGACGACTACTGTTATAGATTGCCTTTGCCCTCGGGCTTGGGTTTGGTCGGGTTTATGTGATGCCCACGGGCATCTGATAAACCCGATCAAAGGGAGCAGTTTTCAATTGCACCTTCAGGAAGAAATAACAGCCAAGCAGCTGACTGACTTGGCTGTCAATGACTGCTATTTAAAACATGTTTTCAAAATTCAGAGTCATCTTCATTTTTGCATATTATACTAATATGAGGGGTTATGATATAATTTTATTATTCCTAAGTCATTTGGTCATAAAAGATGAAATAGATTAAGATCAGGGGGCGAAGAATTTTAGAAGACTGTAATATTAGCCACCATTTGGAGGCCTGAGAAAATTAAGATGGCGGCAATCGACAATTGAGGGAATAAAGGTGGACAGCGAATGGTTAGGATATTTCTGACCAACGAAAAGAACAAACCTATTGATGGACACCCGTATTTGACTAGTGCAAATAATTTAAAGAAGGGCGGGAAGGCGTGTACAGAATGAACCACATGCTGAAAGACCAGCCACTTCGTACTACAACGCGAACATGAGTTGAGGATTTCATTTTGACTGACGGATGAGTTTCCTACAGGCAATCATCGCCATACTGTGCAGACGCTTCTTTATTCCCTCACTTGCCGCCAAATTGATTTTCAGCATATGCATTAAAGCAGGAAACGCGCGTTTGTAGGTTTCGGTTAACAACACCGTTAAGACAAATTCTTCATCTACATGCATTACTCTGTCTAAGGGTAACCGCAATGGCGGTCTATGCCCTGGTGGTTGGCCCTCGAACTAACGAAGTCTGACGCCATTCCTATTGCGCGTGACTGACATGGTTGGCGGAAGACCATGGAGGGGAGTTGGGAAAACAATGTTCGGAGGGTCTCCCGAGAGGGGGGGGGGGGGGGCTACGATTCATGAATTCAGACAGAATTGCAAGGTGATGCATGCTGCGTCGATTACCTATGTAGCAAGGAATCAGTTTCTTTTTCGTTAATTTACGAACTGCATTAATTTCATGAACTGGAGATCGTTGAATCACAGTGGCAATCTCATCTATTGCCAAGAACATTTCGGCTTAGCTGCCAGCAATACTGTGCCACTACAGGCTCCACTCCACGCTACAAAAACTGGTAACCCCCCACATCAGATTGAACCAACGGCCCAAACCGCAATACTCTTTTCCCCTTCCTCATTTTCAGAGTGCCAATAACTGAGGACGAAATAAATAGTTCCACAAGTACAAAGTCTTACAGCACTTAACTTATACAAGACTTTAAGTGGACGAGGTTTGAAAGACGCAAAAAAGGGTCCCCTGTATATACGGCTGGAAAACAAACGGTTCGAGACTTCAAAGTGGTTCTTCCTCAATATTGGGAAAGTCCATGGAAACTTAATACCCAACAAGAGGTGGAAATGAATCACCTTTGCGCGAAAAAGAGATCTAAAGGTTGCAACGGTTTGTGGAATTTACCCATAACTGTTGGCAAACTTACCAAAGGAGTAATAAGAGAACATGGCAGTCAAGAAGAATGAAGCTCTCGCACGAAAGAAAATCTTAGCTATAAATCCTCAAAAAGAAGCTTCTCGAGCATCACGTACATAAGAGGGTACCTCTACCATGTAAGACTCTGTGAAGTCAGGCACGGCAGGATTCTCTGGTGCGTGACGAAAAAATACAGTACTGACTGAGATCCCTCGATTCAAACGGGTACATATCTGGTAGCATATCTTTATTGTCTTTTTTTTACGACGCTCGTGATTCTCCCCCAGAATCAATAGTCATAAACTTGACAACAATACCCCATGGTATAAGTGCTCCCGTAGCAGTCGGGGTTCCCGCCTGAGGCACACCTTCCTGCCAAGGCTCCTCCCTGGCACCTGCGCAAAAGAGTCGCAACAAATTAGGGCGGAGGAAACACGCAATCGATACTCCGAGTAGCACAGGCCTCTCAGTGGAAGAGGATTTCGATGCTGAGGCTCTTCTCTTTAAAATACGATCATTCTGATCGTATTTTATTATTTGATCGTACCATCGCATTCTCCCTCTAAATTTTCCACGCTATTAATGCATATTAATTTACCAATTGGTACGGGATTTTAAGAATCGAATTTGAAGACTTGAATAAGTCACGCTCAATGAGTATAGAACCTGTGTTTATTTTCCAACTTTTAACCATCGATACTATGATTCAGTCCTCATGTAATGTGAGGTCGTGGAGCTTTGATTTAAAATTATTGGTCAGCATGAGAAATTGGGTCATTTCACATCAATTGTTCTGATGTGGTGGAATAAGACATTTCACCATAATCGCATTAAAATTACACTGAAAATGGCACGTACACATGGGGGGAAAAGTGCTACTTGTTCTGATTGGAGGGCATATTTTCAACGCTAAAATATGTCCTGGCAGCATGAAATAAGCGAAATTTAACAAACACCGAGCATAAGATCTAGCACTTTACGCCTAGCCATGTGCACTCCACAGGTGCCTGATAGTCAACAGGGTCTTCTCGTTTGCTTAACATACGCCTACAACGAATTGCGGAAATTTTACCAGTCACTGCGGTTCGATATCGGCGGATTCGTATGGTTGTTAGTGGACTAGGAGTACGTTGGTGTGACTCACCCGATGGTGGTTGAAGACGACCATGCCCACGTGCAAGTTTCTGGAAACCAGCTTAGTTGGTAGTGACCGTAATTATTGTTCAGCTTCTTCGTGCAGCAAAGAATCGATGCATTCTGTCCGGCACAATCCTTCCCGGAGAAGGATCCGCATACTCCTTTAAGGAAAGTGCTAGCAGGGCATTTCATCCAGTCCCCGTAATTGCTGGAATCGATCCAAGGATCGCAATGGAGGTCTACCAGCGTGCCTTCTCGCACCTGGCAGCATCTCAGCTCCGTGGCGTAGCCGCTGCACGTTGGGCCGCTGCTACTCCCTGCCCCGCATGTGTAAAACGCGAGCTATGGTAAGGTAAAGCATAGTGAAAAAAAAAATGCGGGCATGGTGGCAACTTCCCATTCATGATGAGAAGTTGCAATGTTACAGTTCAATTTACGGGACATACGATATATGATCAGTCGCTGGGAAATCTGACGTCGCCATTCCCATGCATTTTAATAGAAAAGGGAACTGTTACAGGAAACATCGGAAACAGATCCTTGATATGCCATGTCGTTGGAAGTGAAGGTAAATATTGTGATCTTTAAACCATTAGCATATAAAAGGTGAGCGATCTTGATAAAATTTGGAATAAAAACGTTTGTATGAAAGTATCAGGATACCAGTTTCGGTTTCAAGAACGTGGGATGATTCGAAAGTCCATTTTTTTCTGATGGAACTGAGTTTTGTGCCATTCAAAGGCCTAGACTTTTCTTAAAACTTGGCGTACCTATCACGGAGATAGCTGTTTTCAGCCCCTTCGCCACATATGGCCGAAGAAATCTTAGCTTTGTAGGCATCGAGGCTCTACCCTGAACCCTAAGCCTCAATTACCTTACTCTAAAGGCTAAGGTGAGGGCTGCGATTTGACGGGTTAAAATATCCGGTATGCAATGTGTTAACATAGCTGTTCAACGTGACGGTTTGTGGTTACTGGTTGTGGGGTTTTTTGAAAGAGATGTTTGTTACGAAGTTCCTACCATCCCTGCCCTCATCAGCGCCATTCATTTAGCCTTAGTCTCCGTCCAAACTAGGGGTTGGAGTTTCTGGGTTGCCAGGATTAAAAGCAGGGATTCGATAGTTTTGCCACTGAAATTGGTTCCCATTCTGATCATGACGCACACGGCATCGTCGAGGAAAGTCATCTACCGCTCTCTGGTACATGTCCAAGTTCATGGCATTTAGTTTGGTGGAAATGGCGATGATGAGGTCAATGATGTAAGGGGTTTTGTAAATACGCACCCTACTCTTTCAAAAGAAAAACCCCAAACAGTCAGGTTCAAGTGCAGTTGTTAAGAAAGGTCTAGGCTTGCGAATGATAATAATGCTCAAAACTTATACAGAATGTCCCAGAAACCCTACCCTAAGCTAAGGGGTGATACTAATCACCCGAAACACTCACACACAAAGCATCCATTGAAGAAACTTGGCAGGAAAACTCCTAAAAGTGTGTAGAAAGATCGAGCAGAGTTTCGAGGTCGTGGGATGAGGCGATGGAACGGAAATCCCTGAATCTTCCGAGGAATACGGGAAGACAGCGGGCCCGTTGAAAGCGCTCAATTCCTTTCCTTCCTCCAAGTCACTTCACAATCGGGCCATTGTCAGGAGTGTTATCACGAGTCAGTGCCAAAATAACGTCTCAGGAGGCGATTTCAACGTGTTCGTTGAGTGCTTCCTTACTGCGCGCGCGACTTGGTCTTACCTATGTCAGCTTCAAAGATCAGTCTGTGATCGAGATGATGCCTACGCCTCGAGGGAATCCTTGAAATAGCCTCCTTTGAAACGCCTTCGCTCGTCTCACGGCCATAAAACTGGTTTTTCTGCACGTCTGGAATTATTTTGCCAATTTTTCTAGAAAGACTTTTCGAAACTCTCACCTAGATGGCTTCTAAGATAATCGTTCCATAGCTGCCATTGAAATTGGAGTGTTTGTCAAGTTTTCCAATAATCACCTACATCAACCACTGAGCGCTAAAGAATCCTTGCCTCATTGGAGTTGCAGATGAGGTCGTCCCCGGACCAGCCATACAGCGTTCGGCAGTTGGTCGGCGTGAGCGTGATCTCCCACGGGCCCTTGGGCTCGCACAGCGAGAGCGACACGCCAACGAGGACGAGCAGGCTCCGGAACAGCTGATGGTCGCGGAAAGATTATCGCATCAGTTTTGTCTTAAGTTTACCTTCAGCATTTCTTGCAAATAGCAATTTAGGTTGTCTAATTCCAATAGAAGGAAATAAAGTCGAGAAATGCCTTGCAATATACCGATGCACAGAATGGAAATGCTCCTAGTGATGCATTTATTTTCTAGTTCCCTTTACGCTTTCAACCCGGAGTAGAATCTTTCTAAATAAGGTTTACTTTATTATTTTCGAAGATCCGGACGCGATTTCTTTTGTCCTCAATTGTTCGTGAAGAAGCAGTCTGAATAGAGTTAATGAAGTAAAACAATGTCTATTTGAACTGTCTGTCGATGTGGCATGTGGACACATGGGAAAAGCCCAAAACTCACGGACAGCATTGCTTCGTCGTCTTCGAAATCTTGAAAATCCTAGCCACAACCTTTTGAATGTGTAAGGAGATATGGTCAGGTAGCATTTTATATGCGAAATTGCTCCTTACACGTGGCGCATTCCCAGGAAGATATGACTATATTTAGTAAATCCTGTTAGCTTGCAGGCAGATGTACCTTCCCAGCCCCCTGCCCGCGACGCAATCCGCCGGATTCTCATGAATCTCGTCTATTTTTCGCCACACATCATCAACAAATAGGCTTCGACGTTATCGTCATTTTCATCCTTATTGGAACTTGCTCGTTATGTAGTCGAAAAACGAAATATTAGGATGAATCACTCCTTCGGCTTCCTCATAGCGACTAGGGTCGTGAAAATGTTCAGCATAGTACCAAAAACGTAAGATCTATGTCTAAAAATACGAACAATATTTTCAGGCTAGCGTGCAACTCAAATCAATATTCGACAATACTCTACTGCTCAAGTTCGTAAACTCGAAACACCATGCGATCCATGCAGACCGACACCTCACGGCGCTCCCCTGTACCGCCATGGAAACATGTTTCAACTTCAGGCAGCTCCCCTCGAGGATGGAGAGCCACAAGGCGCCCAACAGCAACCAGCGGTGTTACAGTGAGTAGGATGTAAATCTTTTGCAAAATTGGAATGCTCCTGCTTGGGGGTTCCGGCCACATTAAGGCTTTTGCGGCTCGTAAGGTCCTCACCTCCAGTGCCCAGACACAATAATTACAAACCCTGAATGTTGACAGGGAAACAAATCACCATGTTCATGGCTTGTCCACACAAGCAGTAAATTCACGCCCAAATGTTTAAAAATATAACATTGCAAAGCCTCCCTAGCCAAACAGACTGCCTAGAATCAGCCACACCTGGGAGTATTGCATTCATATAAAAAATGTACAAAACCTCTTCTTTCCTAAGGAATCAGCCAACAGAACCATTCCAGCTGTGGCCCCAGCTCAACTCACTTCCACATCACAGCCATCCAATGCAAAAAGGTTTTTCTCTGTGAAGCGCATGAATGAAACCAAAAAGAAAAATCTTCGAAATCCTAAGAGTAAACCGCTTTTAGAAATGAATTGCTTGGCCTACCAGCAAAACTGCGATGTTCTGAGAATGACCATTCATACAGTCAGCAACAATAGCCTTGCTTTCAAATAGTTCAAAATCACTACTTGCTTGACACTAAAAGAACTGGAAAATTAATTATTGTGTTTTGAATTCATATATTTATTTAATGTCTTTGTAGCTTTTCTAAGTTATTTGTTTTGACATTTATACCACTGCCGGACATTGTTCTTTGCCTCAACTGAATGGATTCAGGAATTCCACTTGTATATCAAACACCAACAGAGAACACACCTCCAATATGAAAAACCAAGGGGGAAAATGGGTGAGCATCTGTGGGCTCTTATTTTGAAATGTCAAATTTTAACCCTTTCAGACCTGAATTAAGGTCGCTATCAGAATAATATCCTTTTTGTATTTTTCAGCTTTTTCATGATCTCTTCACGGCTGAGTCAGGTCAATATCACTTGGAGATAATGGCTTCTCCCCTGTGTGTCCTTGATGGACACCTGTCACGGGGCCCACAATGAGTCGGTGTTTCCGAATCCTCTGGGAACGAAAGCATGGGTGCGACTTGGATTTGGTGAGAGAATGCTTCAGTTACTACACCAGTATTCTCCTCACTTTATAAACGTTTGGACCTGCATGGCAAGTTGCGGACTGGCTTGATCGCCTCCTTCAGGCTGTGAACATGATGGGGCTAGTATATCCATTAGCGCTGCGAGAGGAATCGACAACGCCTAAAGGGGCTCTCCGTCTAGGTCTATTATTACACAACTGCTGGCAGGCATGGGTCAATCGGGGTCTGCTTGACTAGGGTTTTCGGAGAGACTTTGAAGCTCTCCATACGGTTGTTTATTTCATTATTCGTCGGCTCCCTGTTGCGCGACAGAAATGGTTCACACTTTCCTAATGGGAAAGATGGCTTTGATGGGAGCGGGGGCTTACCATCTCGTGGCTACTTGTTTTACACGATGGATTCGTCTTTTCAAGCAAAAGCACTGGAAATGCATGCACAAACTGAAAGGTTTTTCTTGGTACTGTTCAGCGTGACAACTGGGTGCATCCACACAATAGACCCCTAGTGACGACATTCACGAGTTGCATCTGATTGGTTCGGAGTTATCGTCCTCGAGCCGCTTGGCGGAGGCAACAGACAGGCTAAGATGACGCCCTATGGCGGGCGAAATCTTCGGTCCGCACACAGGAAGAGTTACGTCACGAAACCATTAGTATGAGGCAAGAACCAACCAGCCTACCATCTTAGCAAGGTCCCCCTCCCCTCCCCTGATTCAGTCATCGACATGACGGCTTTTGCTTGCTGAAAAGTTGGATGACTACGAAATAGCGAAGGGAGGTAACCTCAGTGTCATGGTGCTCAGTGACTGACCGTATGACTGATCCAAAACTGAGCTAGTTCTCCAGGTTTTTGTTTCCCGTCGGGAAGCAAGTAATGACTTGGGAACGTCCTCACTTCGCTTTTCCGCCAAGACGCACGTTTTACCACTTCAGCCCACTTGCGCTGAATCAACTTCACCCATCCGTGTTCACTCCACGTGGTATTGACTCATTTCCCGTCAAATTAGGCCTTTAAGGTGGTACGGGAAGGAAAATCGATGGGTCTGGGATTCAAAATTTTATCCGTAATACTTATGTAGGGGGTCTCACAAAATCCAGAGAGCACTTTCTTACCTCCCTATCACTTTTACTTAGGCCATAAGTCTTGTTCAAAGTTTCCGGTAGATGGCAATCTAAGAACAATGTTTGAAGGCAGCATAGCATCCGAACCACTGGACGGATCTCCTTGAAACTTTCATCATTACAAAGCCCGGAAAGTTCTCTACAACATGAAGTCG